>JAHXMU010036783.1:0-28385 GCA_019455685.1 Philornis downsi
CTGGCTGAGAGTTTTCGATCAAATCTGGAGTATAAGCTGCCTATAGTCTGTATATAAAGCTATGTAGAACACAGGAGTAACCATTCAGTAGTAACGAGAACTCGAACATATTAAGAAGTCCAACAGAATGTGTACAATTGTAAGCGGAGGATTATTTGAAGATGTTAAAAGAATAAACCTGAGTGTCTTTTTTTTTGCAGACGAAGATTGTATTGTTCTTGGCATTACTATGCTGCGCTTTGGCAGCTCCTGCTCCTAGTCCAGTTAAGGCACAGGGTAGATCTTTCGGCTTTTTGGGTGGAGGTCTCGGAGTTGAATTTTCCGCAGGAGTTGGACTAAACGCTGGCGTATATGGTGGTCACGGTGGCTATGGAGGCGGTTATGGTCATGGTGGTTATGATGGTTATGGTCCCGGTTATGGTTATGGCGGCTATGGCCATGGCGGCTATGGCCATGGCGGCTATGGCCATGGTGGCTATGGCCATGGTGGTTATGGCGGCGGCTACTACAAACCCGGTTATGCCGGTGGTTATCCTTATGGCGGCGGTTACGGACATGGCTATCCTGGTGGTTATGGTCATGGTTACGGCGGCAATTATTATGGCGGTCATTACAGCAATCATCATCACGAATCCGGTTATTATGGTGGACACGGTCATGGCGGCGGTTTCTTTGGTTGATAGGTTTAACAGAAGTAAAGCCAACTGTGATTATTTCTTTACTGTCTTTAAAACCAGTCATAAGTTTAAGTTTCTTTTTTTTAATAAACTTTTATACATAAACAATGAATTGCAAAAACGGAATACAATGAAGAAACAATGAGTCTTTTTTTCTATTGTAAGCGATCCGTGCCAACTGCTTAAATATTACTCAAGGATTTTCGAACCGCAACTCTTATGATCACCGCGGCGAATACAACAGTGATCATGTCTTAATAACATCCGGTTTTTGGCTGTATTTGTAAGTCCGTCCGTATGTCTGGATGGGAATAGTATGCAATAAGAAAAAGAAAAGTCCTTCAAAGCGTACACGCAAAAACAGTACTCTACACAACTTGTCTACAGTACATTGATTAATATACTTTTTAACATTGACTGGATACAGAGTGATTGATCTTTTGGAGTGATACAAAAAATAAAAACATTAAAAATCTGTGAGTCGTTATTTGGGACGGAGGGAATACAATGTGTTGTTAGAACGCCTTATGCATACTTAATCTCCGTAGTATGGAACGAAAAAGTTGCGAATTAATGAGATGTTGTTTGCACAAAAATTAAACTGATTTGAAAAATTTACAAAAATTAAATGATGAAAGAATACATCGACAGGGGGCCGCCTGATAGGATTTCAAACATACGAGTACAGTGAAAAATTGTATAGTGCTGCAATTAAAAAAAAAAGCGTAGTTGATTTCCCCTCAGCCCGGGTCAATTAACTATTCTAATCACTGGCCAGGTTAGGCTGTTTGAAAAGTAACTGGATTTACCAAAAGGTTTTTTTAGTTATCATTTATTCGTTAACATCAGTATCTTTTTGCTCAATACAACAATCATAACGATTCTCAATCAATTTAATGCCTTTTCATAGTAGTTTTAAAACAGGCTTCTGTTTCGGCTATTATCTCATTGTTCGACTAAAAAGGCTTCCCCCGAGTCAACTCTTAAGGTTCGAGAAGAAATAATTGTCGCATGGGGCTATATCTGAACTATTAGCGGGGATGTCAAAGCTTAATTCGTAATGCTGGTACGTTTTTTCGATGAAAGAGCAATTTTTGTTTTTTAAATGAGTCCTTTTGCTCCTGACAATAATAGAGATTGTTTTACTATGCTCCACCCGGAAAACAGTCGCCATTAACTTCCAGTCCAATTGTTGCGATTTTTCCTAACACATTGGTTTTGACTAGTATGTAGCGGTGTAGGCAAGTTTCGTCTATGATCACTAATCGGCGAAAAAAAAAACACTTCTTTATATGGCATAATTTCGAAATTTAGCTGGAAAATAGTAGTTTGTGCAAGTTTTTGTGTAGCAATCAACACCCGCGGCACTAACGGAAGTCGACTATCTCGCGCAATTAAATTTTCTATTGCCAGTTACGAGAAGTTTGATTTTTTTGCGATCATTTCGGCGGCATTGGTACCTGTCGGCCTCCCTGAACGTGGCGTATAATTTGTACTTGTACGGCCCATGCGAAATTGCTGTATTCACTTCTTAAACATTGTATTTGATGGAACAGTCACTATTTTTCGTGACATTATGTCGAAATTTAACTTAGAAACAGTGACTCGTTCAAGCTTTTGCGGAACAGGTTTACATGTTCAGAGGATGCTGTAAAATATTCGACACATATTCTGATAAGTCGTTTACGGCGTAGGCTATCTCAAGCAAATTAATTTGCAAACGCCAGTCATGAGAAGTTTAATTTTTTACCATCATTTCGGACTTCCCTGAACGTGATGTATCATTTGTGCTTATACGGCCCTGCCGAATGCTATAAGGAGAAGATAAGGCAGGCGGACCGCCTTTTTAGGCAGAAGAATTGTAGAAAATTGATGATATAGAAAGGGAGAGGTAGACATATGAAGCCCGAAAATTCTATCAAACAACAGAAACTAAAAGTTAAAGGTGTAGAACTCTTCTCCTGCAAGGACAATGTGGGATATGTGGTTACAGATACACAGAGTAAGCTGCAGAGAGAGAGAGAGAGAGAGAGAGAGAGAGAACAGTTGTTAGTTCCCAATGGCAACTCATATGAGGAATTCACGTCAATTATCCACCATGTCAGAAATAATCCACCACCAAACCGAAACAATATAAGAATAGCAGTATCACAACTTAGGCACCATAAACTGAGAGTGCTAAATGTCTGATGCAGATCTATTTTAGATCAGTGCGATGGTCTGAAGATGAGCTTAATATTTCCTAAACACGTTTTGGCTCATTAATTGGAATTGAAGTATATTATGTGCTGTATTTAAAAAAAATACAATCAAAATGTTTGTACCAACTATAGCGGTATCAGTTTTTTACTCATCGCTTGTAATGAGTATGATAAGTGCGGGAATAAAGTCTATCATATTTGACCTGATTACAGCGGTTTTAGAATTAATAAATTTACATTTTACCAGATATTCATTCAAACTATGAAAATTGTTGAGAATACCGAAAAAAATTTGATTAACACATACCATCGTTCTCCATCGATTATAAAGTTCCTTCGGGCGGTCTAACATGGCAAAATTTGTATGAATCCATGGCCGAATTTGAGACATTTCACATTTATGCGCTGGCTCTTCTTTGCAAACGAATATAAGGAAAGCTTTGGTAATCCAGATTAGCACCATCTTTAATAAAAGTCATTTGTAAAATACGTATGTTTTTGATATACATATAATTTGCAGAAAATTGTGAGATGTTACTGCTGTCTTCTCGAGCATTAAAAACTAAATTATTTGTTTGTAATATCAATTGCACTTGTTGGAGACATTGCCTGGACGTCGTTAATTATAGCTTTGGAGCAGTAAATGAGCTGATACATCTGCTGTCAATTAAGCCAATTATACCAGACTATATATTAGAAGTAACATCGTTGTACGAATAATGAACGACATAAGTTGTATGCTGACATTGACATAGTCAGCGTTCAAATTGGCTGGATAATGTTATCAAAATTTATCAAAAAATTTAGATAACGATCTCGATGGACGATGTAGAAGAGGGTAAACATAACTGCATTGGAAAGATCGCACTTTTAGAACATAGTCAAGAAGAAGCACAAACGATTGAAGCTCTTAAAATTATTTTCCTCTAGTAGTGCGTAATAAATAAAAAAAATAATACTCTAGGCATTGAATATGTGTAATATATTGCTCAAACCACGGAATGATCTATGCAAATAACTGTGTGTTGTTAAAAATTCAACTTTCTTGAAAATATATATTATTTTTTCACATAAAAACATTGAATATGAATAAAACATTAGAGGTTTTTAAAATTCGTGCATTTTTATACAATCCTATCTTAAGATTTGAATACATATTGTAAATGTCGAAAGAAAGATCCAATAAAGAAAATGAATGAAAAAAAAAAAAAAATTTTTTTATACAAAAAATATATACAAAAAAATATTCGATTCTTATTATAAATTAGTAACTACAAAATGTATCAAAAAAAAAAAAATAATAATAATAATAATCCTGGTCTTAACAACAATTAACAACAAACTTAACAAAAACTGCCGGATCATTTCGACTTCCCATAGGAAATTAGCCATAAACGGGTTGTACGTTGCCAGTTAACTGCTGGATAATACCATTGACCGTGGTGGCTACACCTCCGATTAATTGAGCTGGAGTAACGGGCGCCTGCAAAGCAGAAATAAATAATATAAATAAAATAAATTAATATAAAAAAAGATATAGGGATGTTCTACTATTTTGTCATCCATAAGATGTGCACTGATAAAAATTCGTGTTAATAAAAATTCGATTATTGGAACTAAAGTAGACTATCAGGAAAGTTTCTAAAACACCGAAATCGAATCAGTCCTCAGCATAGACTGAGAATATCAGATTTGCATGATATTCTAAGCTAAAGGTGCAGAGAACGCATTACGAAATACCACTTATTCTTTGTTTTTCCGAGTCTAATTTATTTAAAATTAGCCAACATTTCCCCAGATGCTCAAAAAGTGCCAAAATAGCGCTATATCGAAAATTCTTCTGCACATTTCTGACAAATTTCGCATAATGGAAAAATTCGGACAATTGTGCAAAAAAAAAACACTGGAAAAAATATAGATATTAACCCAGAAATAAACATCGTCACTCGTATAAGCTTAATAATACCAATCTTTAACCATAATTTCAAGGTGTTGCAAGTAATGCTGAATGATCGATAAATGCGAAATTACCAAGGTTCGCAAAATTTTAAACGAAAACGTCCAGAATCTGCGTCATGGCTCAGAATAACACCAGCATTTCAGTGTTTCGAAGTATCCTAACCAATTTGAGATCATATATCGTCATGAGGTAATTTGTTATTTTAAAAAGTTCATCACGGTAAGTAAAAGTACAACTCATTTTCTTTCATTTTTAAACTTAAAATATTTTATTCGTCTTCGAGACGTCGGCTGTTCATTGGCCGAATTCATTGATATGAAAATATAATATGAATATGAATCCTGGGTTATGACGCAAGCGGATGAATCAGTACTGACAGTTTTCGAGAGAAAAATACTCCGGAAAATATATGGACCCATCGTCGTTGATGGAGAGTATCGGCGTCGCATGAACAATGAGCTGTATGAGCTATATGCCGACATCGACGTGGTCAAACGCATTAATATACAGCGATTGTGTTGGCTGGGTCAAGTTATGCGGATGGACCCAAATGCCCCGGAACGAAAAGTTTTCGACAACGAAATCGATGGACGGCGCAGAAGAGGGCGACCGAAACTCCGTTGGAAGGACCAGGTTTTTGGAATGCTGTCGAAGCTTGGTGTGACGAATTGAAGGAGAAGCAGGGAAGATCGAAGCGCTTGAATCATTTCCTACGGGCGGCGTATAATAGATAAGGATGTCTATTCCAGTCGCCACCTAAGAAGAATATATAAAATTCCATCTAAATTTTGAATGATTTTTCAGAATTTCAATGTACTCGTATAGACAGACTTTCTGAATATTATACTGTTATACTCCAGGCGTACGCAGACAAATTGGGTCATTGTTTAATTTATCTTTAGGTCATTTATAATGCAATAACTTGAACAGGAAAAAAAAAATTTCAAAATGGATCTTAACGGAGATGCACTTTTCGTTACCTGGACGCACTTAATACCTCATAATGTTACGTGATCCAAAAGGCCAAAGAAAAGTGATTTTTTCATTTTCAGATTAGAATAGCTCGAAAACTTGAAGGATATTAATCAAATTGTGTTGCATAAAAATGCTAAACAAATTTTGATTTAATTAAGAAAAACAAAAAAAACACTATAAATTTATGAATTATAATCCCAGATTCACATTGGAACCAAAGTGTCGGTTACATCGACTTATAACATCAGAAACTTAGCCAAATCTCCACACTCTGATCAAATTTTCTCTAAGAACATTATTTTCTCTATATAACAATCATGTATTGTTATGAGAAACGGAATCACAAAATACACGAAACTATTTAGTTTGGCCAAAGAGATAGCAAGTGAAATTAAGTAATGGGCTATTCAGACTGCTGGCGAAATTAAGTAATTTTGCATGGTTTCTTGCAGTTTAACAGCTGGTTTTCCATACAATAAACACCTTTTAAATGGATCGGAATGAAAAACACTCGCAGTACTCAAATTCGACTCTTTTAGCAGCTGATTATTATAGAAAAAAATTGTTATTATCATAATTGGAAGACAACAACTATATTATACATATTCACCCTAAGGTATCATTTGACATGGCACGTAACATCCTGAAGGAAGCAACCATATTGCAACCAAATATGTTTCATGATTTTATATGTGGATTAAGCTATGTTGCAAATCCTTGCTGAAATTCTTAAAACTACACATAATAGATAAGATTATAGTCAGAGATTCTTAATTGAATATATCGATCAGCCTTTTCTGGTACCTTCGCTACGAATTAACTAATTTTCCTAAATTAAATTTTTACTCTAACACCTAATTTCTGACGTGAATTTTTGGCCACCGTCTTGTTTTATAATACTCCGCAAAATTTGAAAAAATCAAGTAGCTTCAGCTACTTACCACATAAATGACATATTGAATCCATATCTTTAAATTTATTCAAATCTGGTAACCTTTAACCGTTTCCTAAAGTTGGATTTAAGAACGAGAATAGACCGTATTGGCACACGTCTTCTGGTACCTCCTAAACAAATTGATATATTTTCCATAGTTCAAGTTTTCTTCTGTAATTTCTAATTGGCAGGCTGCAGTAATCGTGATTTTCGAAATTTTTGTCAAGTGAACTGACTTACATACACTTTGACCCAATGACTCTTTACCAACCTGATGGACAAAAATCTAACTTACTGCACTCTATGAATTATGAGCGAGGGGAAAAACCTGAATTTCGGAAAATCGTTCGATTTGTATGGGAAGTACCAGAAGAGGCGGGCCGATATAACTCATTTAGAATCTCCGGCTTTCACCTAATAATAATATTTTCTACTACCTAATTTCTAAAATTTTAGACTATGGAAAGTTTTAAGACGTTTCACATAGATTTAGCGCGTTTAAGGTGTCTACCAGACAGGCAGACGGACAACGCTCACTCGACTAAAAGGATCTGAAACGCATTCGGTCAAAGCGTACTTGGTACTTTGAAGGGTGCTTCCCGGGTGGTAAAAAAATCTGAAACGCATTCGGTCGAAGCATACTTGGTACTTTAAAGGGTACTTTTTGGGTGGTACATTTTTGCGTTTAAAAAGATATTTGTGCTTACAAGGAAATATGACTTAATTCAGATTTTGTTGTTTTGAGGTATTGGATGTTTTGAAAAAAATCGCTATTTTAGAAATTTGATATACTTTTGAAATAAACGTAATTATGAAATGTTGCTCAGACGTCAACCCGTTTTATGACATAAACTATAATAATAAAAGACATACTCTCGCTTACATTAATATTTAGAGATATTTCTTTAAAAATCGTTTTTTTTTTTTTAAAAAACCGCCATAACTTGTGATGTATCCGGGATTTTCAAATTTGAGTTGGGTGTAAATTTGCATCTAAATAAGGACGACAATAATCACGAATAAACTCGATTTTGTCCTAAATCCACTTAAATCTTTTGCCCATGTAAACTCATTAATTTCTTCGTCTGAAGGTATGATTGAACAATTTTGGTCTATGAACACATGATAACCGTTAATTTCGATGGCATGGCAAAAAGACTGTTAGTGAAATTAAGTGTTTTTTGATTTCAATCAATTTAACAGCGGTTTATTGCATAAAAAGTCAACTGTTGTATGGATCGTCTTTGGAAAACACTGGAAATTACTTCATTTTGACACATTCAACAGATAATTTTTCAAATAATAACAAGCGTCAACATCGGAAGACGTAAGGAATTCCTTAATTCCACAAGCAGTTATTGAACGCTTTAATTTTCAGACAGATAATACACGAAAACACTTAGTTTCGCTGGCAGTCTGAATAAACTATTAGCCGCTACATTATTTTAAAGTTTCCTCTACATTACTTTGCTTGGCAAGTGAATGGCAAAACAGCCCAGACATATTTCGAAAAATTTGAACAACATACCGCTCCTGCTGAATCGAAATAAATACGATTTGGCCTTCGAACAGGTGGTGCAGGCCGATAATTAGGATCCACATCGGGATCGCTTTGTAAGTCATCATTATGCTCTTCAGAAGGTTGATTATCTGCTAATGGTCGATTGTCGGGTAAAGGTCTATAATCAGCATACGGTCTGGCAGTGACGGCCAATGCATTTTGCAATATCCCCGGAGCCCAAAGGCCTAAAAATGAATTTAAAGTTGGTCTTGCTGGCACTATCGGATCGCTCAATAAGCCGCCGCCACCATAACCGCCACCAAATCCTCCACCTCCTAATAAAGGCGGTTGATAATCCCAGGCATAACCACCACCACATCCCACCGCTGATGTTTGGGGATACACATTATAGACGTTTACATCCCATAGAATACGTCCCTGTCTCTTAGGAGACGGATTTGCCGACTTTCCGGCTGCACCGGCGGCATCACGGCCATAAGGGAAACATGGGTTGCCGTAGCGACCACCGAAACCCTGTCTTAACAATTTGCGTCTTTTCAGATGTAAGCTTGTTCTCCCAGTCTCCTGGACATCTTCTTGATTACTGGCACCGACAAATTTCGCATTTTCCGCGTCGGCTTTGCTAATACGATTCTTTTGAGCTGCATCGTTATGGTCCTTGGAATTATTTTTGTAGATCGAATTATAAGAGTTATTAAGGTAATCCTTCGAATTGGTGTACGACGGCAGATCACTGCTCACTGGCGACGAGCTGCTGGAGTAAGCCGTTGGCGAGGAATATCTGCGCTTAGGATAGCTGGAACTTTGTGTTGAATACGGAGAGGGAGAATATCCTCTAACCGCAGAACCAGATCTGTAACCAGTTGAATATCCTCGTTGTCCTGTATAACGATTTGTCGCTAAAGTTGTTGCTGTTGTTGAGGAATACGAATTTTTAGAATACGGTGATGAGCCGCTTCCACTGGCGTAATAAGATTTCGGTTTGCTGTAATAAGAACTCGACGGTGATCTACTCGTGTAGTACGAATTTGGACGACTTTTATACGCGGATTCATACGAGTATCCAGCTCTCCTTTGGGCCGGATAACGATAAGGATTATACGATTGCGCAGAGCAACACGTTAGCTTATAGCTGATTACTAAAATTAACACTTTTAGATAAAACATTGCAGGCGTCTTTTAATTTTTGAATCCACTGAAGTTATTGATCTCAAAGGGCTCCTCTATGCGTCTGTTTTCTAATGTCTTTCGTTAAAAACCTATTTTCGATGTTGTAGGTTTAATTCGTAATCGTCTACTAAGCCCTCGCGTTTTGTATCACCTTAACTTATTACATTTTTTCCAAATGTTTATAATTTATCTTGTGTTAAGTTATTGTTTTTACACCAAATGTGTATTTTTCGCAAATTTTTTTTTTTTTTTTTTTTTTTGTTATTTTTAGTTTTTTTTTTTTTTTTTTTGCCATTTTGGTGCTTCCAGCTATAGTTTTCCCTAAAATGGTTTAATCTACATATTTATTGCATAACAGCTTGATATATCTGCATTAATTTAATACCATCATCATTGAAATCATCATCATGATCATCACTGAGGTGGCATATTCTTCAGCTCATGAAATACAGTGGCCGCCAAGTGATTGAACGCGATAGTATTCAAGAGACCTGATGTACGGTGGTAATAAATATAGAGTCAAGAACTGTTTAAAAAATGTCATTCGTTTTAACCAAAAGTTTTCATTGTCTAGTTGATGAGGCGAGCTCGCTTTTCAGGAAAGTGCTCACTGGGACTTACGTTGAGAACTTGGACGTTTCCAAAACCAAAAAACAAAAAATTGTGTGGAGTATGGCAGCCTGAAATTTTGACTGACTAAATTCTGGAAAAGTTCAATTTTTCAGTTCTTTTCTAGAATTTTATTTAGTTAATTAGAACCAAGGTAGCAAACGCACCTTGGTAGACGTTGATAGACAGACAACCGTCCCAATTGTACACTTTCCTATGAGGATATTCTAACTGCGTACATATGTATGTTGTTATTGATTTTCAATTCTCTTCAATTCTTTGTTGTGGCCAGTGTCGCCAACTTAGTTTTTCACCCGCTAGATTTAGTTGTTTTCAGCCCGCTTAGCGAGCGTAAATTGGATTTAGGTTTATGTTTTTTTCACACATTTTTTAAATTTTTTCCCCATTTTTTTTTTTTTTTTTTTGCTATGTTATTGAAATTTATTTCCGTAAACAAAATGTCTAAAATAATTGTACTAGAAATTACTACAGTTGCATTCAGCTTAAAGGAAATCGACGGGACTGCGAAAAAATCTAGCGATGTTGATAAAATTGCTCTGTGGACGAATTAAGCAATCTTTTTATCTTTTTATTTTGCTATAAAATAGTTTTGAAAAATTTTCACGAATAGAAAAGTATAAGTTGTTCAAATAGAATCTTGAAACATTGAAATTTTTGTGTAAAAATATTATTATTGTGTTCTCGAATTTTGATATTAAACAAAGAAAAATATATAATTAAATATAAAGAGATTGAATCTAGTCTCTTAAAAGTAGTTCTGAAACCTAATTGCTGCAGAAAACCTAATTAAATAATTAAGTTTGGTTTAATCCTGTTGCACTTGGGCCTTCCCTGTTGAGTGAAAATTAATGAAAAATTTATTTTTTATTTTTTTTTTTTTATTACAAATAATCTTATGCGTAATATTAATCCCGCGAAGACAGACGGCTTGTCTGCAGTTTTTTTTTTTTATTTATTTATTCATTCGTAATGAAATTGAAAATCGGAAAAAACCAACTTCACACAATATATTGGCCTTGTTGATCAATATTTTAAGTCAAAATAGGATTTTGAATTCAGGATAGATTACCATTTAAATAGATTCCACCTCTACAAACAGGATAGACTACCATTTTAACAGATTCCACCCCTGGGAACAGGATAGATTAACATTTTAATAGATTCCACCCCTAGAAACAATTTCAATTCACACATAACCGAATCATATATAAGGTTTGATAAAATATGATGAATCGAGAAAAAACCAACAGTTTTTGACAAATTGTAACGTCACCTTTATTCCCTTCACTAAAATCGCTTAAATTTTATACCAAAGTGTAAAAAAACCGACAAAATTTCAACCCATCGGGTCAAACCTCGGGACTGGCTTATTGAATATAGATTTCAAATCACCATTTACTATAGATTTTTCTAACAATTTAGATAACTTCGGTTTGAAAAAATCAAATCAAATGACGCACTTTCTATGCAACGTCATATTACTATTTGTTGTGATAGGTAAAAAATATCCGATATACGAGTGTGTACATATTTTATTATTGAAAACGAATTAGAAAATAATTCTTGTTTTATGACTTAAAAAAATATGTTTCAAAAATATTAAAAGTGTTATTCGTATCTTTAAACGTATTTAATCGAGGCAAATAACCTGTCAATAAATATTACACTTTAGAAAAGATGTTATACGGCCTTGGCCATACAAATTTTTATTGCTAACGGTTTGTACATTCTAATAGTAAATAATAATGTTTACAAATCTATCGTAAGCTATTGAAATCTAATGGCAAAGAAGAAAGGAAATGATGCTGACTGAATAAAGGATACACCTTTTTGAGAATTATGAATTCTTTAATCGTTGAATTTTAAATATAAAGAGTGTCTCAACAAGAACGCAAGATTTAAATTTGGCGCCATTCGAAGTGTCATTGCTTGACATTTGAACAATTGTTATTGTTTGCTAGTAGAAGGTACGAGGTTATTAAAAATGGAGCGCTACATGAATGAATAACGCATTCTCATTGTTAAATTGTTTTACCAAAATGGTGAAAGTTTTGCGGCTATAATTCGCAAATTGCGATCACAGTAATACCTCAAAAGATTCAACTGTAAAGAGCTTAACGGATAAATTTGCCAAAACTGGGTCTGTTAGTGATGTAAAGACAACAGCGCGCCTTCGACCAGGTCGATCGACCGAAAATGTCCATAATGTCCATCCACCTTAATTCGACACCAAGCTCAGCAAATTGGTGTCCCCAAATCCACTATGCAGCGAATTTTGACGAAAGATTTGCATCTTCATGCATACAAAGTTCAATTGACTCAGGAACTGAAGCCAGCTGACCATGGACAGCGAAGGGAATTCGTTAATTGGGTATTGGAGAAACAACATGAAAATGCTGATTTTGCCGATTAAATCATCTTCAGTGACGAGATTTTTCCATCTTGATGGCTTCGTCAATAGGCAGAATTGTCGCATTTGGGGTGAGGAAAATCCTCGAGTGATTCACGAGAAGCAAATGCATCCTCAACGTGCCACTTTGTGGTGGGGAATTTGGGCTGGAGGAATCATTGGACCTTTTTTTATGAAAATGAGGCATGTCAAGCGCAAACAGTCAATGGTGTTCGGTATCGTGAAATGATAACTAGTTTTTTCGTGCCTAGAATTGAAGAAATGAATGTAGAGGGCATGTGGTTTCAACAAGGCGGCGCCACATGTCATACAGCCAGAGAAACAATTTAATTGCTCCATCAGTCATTTAAATCTTGCGTTCTTGTTGGGACACCCTTAACCTTCACAAAACGACATCGTTGCAACGTTGTTGCAGTAAAATGGACTTGGTAATTTGCTTTGTTCTTATTAAATGATAAGTACCTAAATTTCTTTGGGTGCAGGCTTAGAAACACTCTGAATTAAAGCACAATAAAAGAAGCAATACTGTAACTTTCTGAAGTCCTCCGTTTGGGAAAGACCACCGAATTTCGCAAAATCGGCTAATTTTTTGTGTGATACGCTATGACGCGTGGTTACACAGTACTAAATACTTGATGCATGCCCAATTATACTGAATATAGTGCAATTAAATGAAAGATACGAATAAAAGGATATACATATAAGTTAAGTAATGTAATTTATATTGGAGGTACCAAAGAGGGCGTGATTATTCGGTCGATTTATTATATATTATTGTTTATTATATATTATTATATATTATTATTTAGGAATTTAAGTAACTTCAGGCCGGGAGTTATGGCGGAAAATTAAATTTTTATAAATAGGACCATTTTTATAGTAGGTATCAGAATGGACGTGGCAGCTGCGCCCTAATTTAGATTCAAAAATCAGTTAACCAAAAAGAAAATATGGAAATAATAATATATAGGTTAAATCGGTCATTTGCATGGGAGATACCAGAAGTGGTATTGGTCGATCGATTGTTTTTTCGTCAGTTTCATAGAATCTAAACTACTACAGCCAATTTGGTCATTGAATCTAGACTACTACAGCCTACTAGTTAGGCATTACAGAGGAATGATGGAATTTCGGAAAATTTACCAATTTGTATGGAAGGTACACCAGAATGGATGTTGCACTGTGCTTCGTTTTCTTCATAAAATACTCTATACCGGGCACAGAAAATGTATCAAATTTAATTGAATTTAGTGCAATTACATAAAAGAATCGATACTTTGTATGGGCGGAGATATTAGAAAAGTCTGCTGTTAGTCGACAAAAAATTTTTGAAAAATTTTCCCAATTTTTATACAACAATGCAATGAGCAAAAATATGGGTTACGCCTGATTAATTACATATAGGATATTGAATATCGGAAAATCCGTGAATTCTGATGAGAAGTGTCAGGATTCTTTAACTTGGTTAAATATTAGGATGTGTCAAGTTAAAAGAAGTTCCATATAGACTTACGGCATTCATGGTGTCCACCAGCCAGACAGGAAGATCGATAAATCGACTTAAAAATTGATGAAACGTATTTGATCAAAAGATACTTGTTACTTTAAACGTCCCCTTCAGTCCCTTTCTGGTCGTACCATTCCTCCGGGTGAAGCTATAACAATAGCCCAGTAGCTAGTCCACAGCTTACAGATTTTGTAAACTAGTTCGATTTTTGCGTTTTGATGAAATCAGTGAACATCTCAGCTTTTTTAGCCTGTTTAATGGCAAATATTGCTTTTATATTTAGCGTTTTTTCCCCCAAAATTGTTGTATTATTTTTTTTCTTTATTGAAGAATGAGAAAATCTATAGATTGTAAAAATGAGAACATTTATATTTTTGTTTGGACAAAACTATTATTTTGATACATTTTCATGGACAATAATCAAATGTTATTATCAAACCAAAAAAAATCGTAAAAAATTAATAAAAGACTGATTCTAAGGTCTTGAGACATTAGAAATCACTAGAAACCTAATTGAAAATCTGGTTTCATTGAACCTACTGTACTTAAATTGTGACCGACCATAGCACGATGGTTAGAACGCGCGACTATCCTCCGCATTATCGCAGGTTTAAACCCGAATGCAACCATCTATCATTATTTGAGCGACGGTCCTCTCAATGTGTCTGACGAACACTTCGAGTAGTCGAATAATCAACATGTTTTGTAAATGCTTCTTAAACTGTGACGTTCGAAATCGTCAGTATTCTGCAAAAATAAGTAGAGAATTGATACATTTATTTATAAAATCCCTACATTATTAAGAACATCACACAATATTTTGCACTTTATAATATAATTAGAGGCACAATTGCATTTTGATTTGATCCCAGGTTATCCTTTTAATAATGGAACATTTTATTTTTTTATTAAATTAAGGAAAAATTTTAAAATCTTTAACATAAACTTTCTTTTCGTCCATTTAACTAATTAAAGTTCTTACTTATGCATATGTTATCTAGTCTGAAAAATATTTTTCGATTAGATTATAGCATGCTTTAAACATCATAAAAATTCCCTCCTATGGGGTCAAAGAATAATAGAACATCGCTTGAAGGTAAAATTACGTGAGGTGGCACTAAGCCTAAATATTTAATTTAGATGCATCTTTTATATCACATATTTTGATAAGCTATCTGTTTATATTTAAAATTCCGCCGACATTTCAAGTTAACCAAGATGAAATTATTTCGAAAAATATATACCTAAACGGTTTCTTGCCGCTTTAGCTTCTGAAATCTTCAACTTAATATTGTATTTAAAAAACTCTAAATAAGTCTTAAAACTTAAATTTTACTTCTATCTATTGACTTTCCAGAAAAAAATCTCCAGGAATTTATCATCTACAATCTTCAATTCATGTTTCAAAAATTTCAGTTTGTACATAATCATTTTTTACTTATACTTAGAACTTCCCAAATTTTTTATACAGAATATCCACTTGTTTTTCAGAAATTACAAATTGCCTTATAATGCTTTCCGTAAGAAATTTTCTTAATAATTATCTAAACAACATGAGTACACTTTTCGAGGACTATTAGTCATATTTAATATCGATACAGGTACCATCATTTCACAAGAGTTAGATATTTTCGAAACAAATTACAATACAATGCTTTGTTAAAAAAAGCAATTCCCTGAAATATATCATTAATATTAATATAATGAAGTTATTAATACAAGAGTAGCCAGGCAGTTCAACAAACTTCCAAACACATTAAAATTTTTTTCTTCATCCAAAACACTTATTATTGCGTATTTCAATGATAATCCTCATCTATAATTATCCGCTTGAGCCTTTTTTTCTTTGATATTGCCGTCAGATAGTTTGCTATCCATCTTTTTTTTTGTTTTTGTTTTTCATTCTGAACGGAGAAATAATTATCGCTAAACTTACTATTTTTTCCTCCTTTTTTTTGAGCCATTACTTGTATACCGTCTCAATTACTTAGTTAATTAAATCTTAAAAAAATTGCTTGGAGTTATTAATTTTTATCATTTAATCTGTTATTAAATTTTTCGTTATATTATGTAGTACCTGTAAATTCCAATTAAAGCTATAATTCCGTATTTTAGGACGAAAAACACACATAGTGAAAAATTGTAATAAGTGAAGTAGACTGTCATATTGTAAATCATATTTTTCTGCTATTAAGATACACAAACTTTTTTATAACATTATCATTGTAAAGTTGCATAATGCATTTGTTGTCGAATTATGGAGAAGACACGTTGTAATATTGTAATTTAATCAAATTGCCTTAAGGTTTAAAATTACAATCCTGTATAAACAAATTATATTAAATCAAACTAAAAGAGTCGCTTCGCATCGAATAGTTATCTTTCCCTCGAGATTTCATACAATATATTCGTTTCAGATTTTAGAAAATGTTTTTAATCTAAAGCTAATTTGGTCATTATTGGCAATACAATACAAGATTTAAAAATTAATCAACTAGTTTCGAAAATATCCTACAAATATTTGGTCATTGTATGTAATACAACATAAGATTTAAAAATTGATTAATAATAATTATAATATAAATATAAATAAGAATATTTTCCCATTTCTGATAATTAATTTTCCGCCATATAAATAAAATAAATGTATAAATAAATAAACATATAAAAAATAAATATATAAAAATAACTTCCTCTAGAAACTGTCTACAAATGGTTTTAGATTGCATTGATTGATTGAAGTTCTTCCAACGTGAACCATAAACGATCTATCAAAAACATACTTATTGACGTTTTATATTTGTATTGCTATTTTTTCTTGAAAATATTAATAAATTTCGCGAATTTGACAGTTTCCCTTCTTATATTAGACGATGTTCATCCTAAGCCTTCTAAAATGTCCATTTTTGAAATATGTCCTGATTACGGATTTCGAATGGAATCTACTACGGTCATTCGTCACCTCCGTAAAAATTAAAACCTTATTCTAGATAAATTGTTGTAGCTTAAATATTAACTGATATTTTAATTTAATATCTTAGACAACTGATATTTCATTTGAACTTCAGGTAAAATTCAATGCATCAGGTCAATTGGCAACCACTGTACTTAATTCACTACAATGTTAGTTTACTTTTAACACCCACACGGCTGCGTAGGCACACCAACCAATGACGAATATGAAAACCCATGTGTGTGGTATGTTTTTGTATATTAACACTCATAAAATGAACACGAATTTAACATTCTGCTTAATGTTCCCTTCTTTCAATGTGCATTGACCTGTGTCTAATGGTTTCGGATGTATGAGCGCTACAAGTACATGGTAGAATGGCGGAGGAGCGAGCTCATTTACCCGTTTTTGGCAACAATTATTTATATGGTAACATCAGACGTGTATCATTTAATACGTCGTGTTTTATATTGTCCACAAATGTAGGTCATGTTAACAATACCGACAAAAGCAAAAAAAAAAAAAAAAACAGGAAAAAACTAACTGCGAACCATAACAAAAAAATTAAAAAAAAAAAACATTAGCACACAATTTAGGTTTTTCCAACATCCATCATTTTATTGCGACTTTAAACATCCAAGAGTTTATCTTCGTTTTCTCTTCCATTTTGTTGTTAAAATAAAACAAAAAAATTATAATTGAGTTTGGTTTGTCTAGCAATTTGTTCGAAACAAAATTACTAGCAATTCGGAAAAAAAGCCAATTAAATATTATTCTTTTTTAAAGGACATTCTGGGATACAATCCCGTTGCACATTTTGAACTTAAGCTGCGGATGAAATGACATCTGTATACAATTTCACTTTGGTGGCAATGCTCATGTCAACATATTTATCGCCAATGGACACAATCATGCCACCAATAATGCTGGGATCCACGCGAGAGGTGATTTTCAAAGTTTGGTTGCCCTTTAAGAAGGCCTGTGCGAGACAAATTCAAATTAATCTTAACACCGAAAAGGCTGTAATGAGTTGTTTCCTAAAATTTACCTTCAAAGCACTTTCCAATTGCTTGTTTTGCGATGAGTCCAAGGGCTTGGCAGTGACAACTTCACATACAACCTCACCACGGTGGGCGGCCATAATGATATTGAAGGCATTAATGACACCATCCAAAGAACTCAAGCGACCATTGTCAGCCAAGAGGCCCAACAAATTGCCGGTGGCGGCAGCCATACGCAATTTGTCTGTGCTTTCCTTCAAAGCAGTGGCCATAACCTTCTTGTTAATGATGGGACTTACAACATATTCGCGCAATTTCTTGTCCTGTTTCAATGCGGCTTGGAAGTTATTCAAATCCTTTTCTACTTGATCCAATTGCTTCAACTTTGTGGCAGCCGAATACAAAGCAGTAGCATAGCGACCTTCCAGGCCGAATACTTGTACGGGTGGCTTGACCATTTGGGTGCCGGTGCACATGGCACGACTCTGAAAAAATAAAAAATGTCCATTGCTAAAAAATTATATACAATCCGCTACTTTTCGATTATAATCCAATTCATTTCAATCACATTTTCTGGTCCACCATATTCCAATTAGCTTTGTCTCTTGCAAATTACATAACCAAAAAAATAAGAAATGTTGGGTAATTTCTCCAGATAGGGGTTCTCAGTTCGAAAGTTAGCCGTGATCGTCGTAACCAGGAGCAATAAGTTCCACGCAGGAATGTATTCCGACTTGGAGTTTTATAGTTTCCTTCAAATTTTCTTACCAAAACAGATAATTTATTGACGCAAGCCATCGTATTTTCGCCTATTGGAGATGCAGAAAAATTCACGAACACTTCGCAAGTAAACGGCTGTCAAAAATTATGTTCATCCCATATGTCAGAACCTTACACTGGGGCAGCGTTGTTTCATTTCGTAGTGCAAATCAGAGATGGGGAATTTTATGTGCCTGTACATTTGTACTAATCAGCGCTGTAAGATATTTGAGTATGTGCTTAGTTCATGTTTTTACTATATACTTTCAACAACACTCTAAAATATAATATCTTTAGGTCTTCATCATTTTTTTGAATCCTTTTAGGCCAATTGAAGATGTAAACAATTGTGTATATTGACTGTATATTGTGTAGAACTATACAGTGGCACAAATAAACAAAATATGAGGAAAATTCAGATGGCGTTTAATAGAATTACGACATATTTGTATTCGTGTTCATACACCACCGTATAATATACGTTTCTTAAGCTGTAGTTTTAAACATTTGATCGACTTGAAGTCTTTGCTGTTATTTTATAAAATGTAAATTCTATCCTCATTCTTACAAAAGGCACATTCTCCAACACTTTCAGACTTTCTAGTTAAATGTTGTTTGCTGCTCACAAAGCCCTTATTGGATACCGATTATCTTATATTTCTAGATTATATACCAATCAACTTCTAAATTAGTTTTTTCCCATATTTTATGTCTTTAATAATCATATCATCTTTAAAATGATATTATATCTTTATATATTTAATATTTAACTTTTATTAAGTTTTTTTATGTTTATATTATTGAGCAGTTTAAGTCTAATATATGAATTGTGGCATATTGTAATTAACATAAAATTGTCCGGAAGGCTTTAAATTACAAGCCAAATAAATATCCAAATTGTTTTTTCAAGATGACCCCAAATTTAACATGAAGTTGTTTTAAAAAATGTGGACATACATAAAGCTGGGTAGGCTCATAGTTAAACAGTCGTTATACTATAACCTGCCATTATGGACTATATAATACAATACATCCCTTCATCTGATAAAAGACTAAATGTCCTAAATCAAGTGTTAATTGGGTTCAAACATAAGGTATTTGTACAAATTAATTAATTTTTAAAATCTAACTGTATTGAACAGATTTTTGGAAAACTATTATGCTTAGCTTGGATGATCTATTTATTTAGGGATATGTCTGTCAAAACATGGGTCAATGTTGCCCTTTTTCTACGGTACCCTCCCCTGTACTTAATATAGGGAATACTATAAAATATATAAAGACATACTTGAACTTTTTTAAAAGCGAAAAAAATTAACAAACCCCGCTTTCTGGCTTTAATAGAAAGAACACAAATTTTTATTATTTGCAGAACTCGTGTTCATTGTTGTGACTACCTCCGCCGGCTTCGCATATCCTACCAACCCAATTTTCCAAGACAATGTTAATGGACTGTTCAAGGTACACCATCTAGCTAAAACCAACTATCACCCAAGTTCGTAAATTATTTTCAACCCACAAATAGTCGGTAATGCATTTGCTTCTTACTTCACGTGCCTTTTTTCTGATCGGAACGTAGCTGTTTTAATAAAAATGCATGTCAAAAAACATTTGATCCTAACAGAATTTGGATCACCCTCTATGAACAAAATTCAATAAAAACTGTCATTTTTGTGGGCGATAAAACCGAGCTTTAGCAGTTCTTTTGTAAATTTGCGGCTAAACTGCAACCGAAACTGTGACTTCGAAATGCGATTATACTTGTCCGGATGCCACAGCCTCACGTAGAGTAATAAATAATTATGCAAAAATCAATTTCTTCCAGATATGAAGATCCGTTTGACGTTCCCCCTGATTTCTTAGCTAAAATATCGCGAAAAAAACCCATCAAAATTGACTATTGTTTGATTAGGGCGCATTTCATAAGAAGCCACGCCTGCACAATTTGTTATTAACGACTGCAAAAAAAAAACTGTATTTTTACGCCATTCCAGTCATAAATTAAAAATATAATTACAAGGTTTCACATTTAAGCTGCAAAGTACGCTGGAAATCTGTCTTTATAAATTTCTCAGCAATTGAATTCGTTTGAAATATTTTGCACTGTTTTGTAGCAGATATATGAAATTTCATTTCATTACATTGCGTTTGCTACAATTTATTTTTAGTTTTCCTACTATAATCAGTTATTGTATTCCATCATAACCATGCACATATACGGCTTCGACTCGGCTAGTAATTGTATAGATAACAGAAATGCAATACCAACTTTCATTAAAAATACATCCAGTCGAATGCATTCTTGATGGAAATGATTTTCCCAAACTATGTAGGAAATGACTGTACAGAAACTTCCATTGTCTCACAACCAAATCCAGCTGGAAGCAACATGTTAGAGTCTCCCAAATGTCATACACAAAATGCCTTTGTTGTAGAAGATAAACATGTGTTTTACACATATTTTAAGAACTTCTGGGGATTATCCTATGATTCAAAACTATTACCTGCCAATAGTAAGACGCAAGTAGTAGGAGAGAATTATTATTCAAATAATACGCATGTTTGAATCGTGTTACCATTAATCTCTCCTGATGGCAGCTGCATTTTTTTTTTTTTTTTTTTTTTTTTTTGAAAGTAGCAGCCCTCATTCTTCGTTCAAGGAAAGAGACCCTCCTCTTTTCAGTATTCTGCTTACCTCCGACACAAAGTTGTTGTCACAACTGTACATTTTAAAAACATATGCCTTTGGTATTGTCAAACACTTTAGCGTATATTAACTGTTAATATATGGCAACGAAATTTGTTTCCAATACATCCAGAACAACAAAAATATATTTTTAAAATTATATTCCTTTTTATGCTATTCAACTTCTCAGAACAACACGACAACATAGGAGACATACTTATGACCACAAAAGCGGTTGTCGTAAACACATTCAGCTATAATCTAAGGCTGCATAACTGTACTTTCTTGTAACAAATGACGACACAATAGTCGAAATAAAAAACAAACAGCTACTATTTTTCTACCTGCTTTATTGTTGTTTGTTGAAGGTCAAAGTATCAACTTATAACACAGATGTGTATATTTTAATTCCTCTATACCAAACAGAGTGGTACATTTCAATAATGCCGGTTTCAAAATTGCCGAACTGGCCAGTAAAATCTTGTCTTTACGCTCAGGCAAAGGGCCAAAATAAGAAAAGATATCAATCACATTTATGTATGTTTTCATTTTGGCCTTTTTCAAGAGTTTTATTTGAAAATGAAACTTTTTAGTGTTAAATTCTAAAATACGAAATATTTGTTTTTCTGTTCTTTTTTCTTGCCTTCCTCCGTATATATTGTATAGTATGGAATTTGTTACGGATATTATATATCGAATATGTTTATTTATCCTTAATTCATCAAATTTACTTGTCATCTGCAAAATAAAAGAAACGGAAACGATATTAAATAATAATGTTAGATAAGAGTTAATTGTTTATATTGTCAATGGTAAAGCTAGGTTGTATTTCAACAGCTTTGGCTATAACCACTTACCTTCATCTTCGTCCTCTTCGCCTTCACCGTCCTCATCGTCAAAGACCTCCTCTTCGTTATCCTCATTGTCCTCATCATCATCTTCTGGCTCTACCTCAATGTCAGGTACCAGATAATACTGCAGAGGATTAAGCCATAAATCATCTTTGATTAATTCGGCGATTTCATCATTAACAGGATCACTGTTGTCAGTGAACCAGTCGAAGAATGTCTTATATTCCGAATTTCGTTTCTTTTTGTTGGTAAAAGGTTTCGACAGTAATTGTTTTAAAAGATTTTTGCCTTCTTTCCATTGGATAGCCGTGCTGGTCGATGAAGGGCAATCACTGTTTTCATCGGCTATAAAATTAAGAGTACATTTGAGATTAAAATAAATTTAGTTGTTAGTTTCAAAGAATTGCATTGCTTACATCCTGTTCCCAAATGGAATTCTTTCGTCAGCACCTTATTTTCAAAATAAGGATTATCTTCGAAATAGAAATGAATACGATAGCCCGATTTGATATCTTCAAATTCTTCTACTTCTAATTTAGTTAAGGCATGCAAGCATTCCTCTTCTTCTTCGTCCAAAATTCCCGACACTTGTGGATGATTTATAAACTGCAAATGATAGAGATGAATAGAACATAAATCGATTAGTTAGCGTTGGTATTGAAGATTAAATGCAATTAAGATGCGTGTAAATAAAAATACATCTTAAGAAAGTAGATTAGAACAAAACAGAATATCAGATCAGAAAAAAACCTGCATCAGACTATATTAAAACAACATAGAGAGAAAACTTATAGTGGTTTCTTTTCTGTTCTTTCTTTTCTTTAATATATAAATTGAATTAAAAAGACACTTTACGCAGAAAATGTTATTTTTTAAACTTAATTTTAACTTAATTTGATTTTGTTAGGAAAGAAAACAATTTATACTCCTATAAAACAATTTATTATAATTGAGCCAGGTCGAGGACCAACTCAAAAATGCTATGGCTGGTGCGGGTCCTGAGTCTAGTAAAGAGCTGATCGCCACAATTGTTTCCACAAACTATTATATATATATTATATTATATATATTATATTATGATAATATGAAATTTGGTATAGTTAGTGAAGAGAAACTGGATCTTCCTTAGAAACAGATTTCAATTGAATTAAAAAAATTAATCGAAATTTCAATTCATAATAATTTTTGGAGAAATTTGCTGTTTTGAAAAATTTGCAAAAAGAACAACATTTTGAATTGGCGTTAGAAATAAGTTATTACTGTTTCAATACAAGAATACCGTTCCAATTGAAATAAAGAAAAATGCTTTGTTTCAATCAAGACGAAATTAACGAATTTTCATGGAAATTTCCGATTTGTGACACAAATGATTTGGCATATCTGTTCATACACGGACAGATACACGATTACACGATTCATATTGTAAGTATGGTAAAACCTTTTTCACTATTTTGTCGCATTTCTATTTTTGGACTCACTGAAAGAAACTATCGTTTAATGTCAATTCTAAGCAACAGTTGAAGGGAATTTTCTATTTCTGGACTTGTCGATTACGAAAGAAAAGAACTCAAACATTTAAAAAGATTTAAAGAAAAGGTCGAAATCTATTTAAAAAGAGATTTTTTCTTAATACCTAAAAAAATTAGTAAAAAATTTTAAAATTTTCAAAAAATACTTTGGTATACGACAAAATGGTCACGTCGGCAATAACGACAAAATCTTACAAGTAAATTTTAGTAGATTTAAATAACTGATTTCACCAATTTTCTACGGAAGGTATACTCATCATTTAATCCAAAACTGAAATTCTTTCTCTATGGACCTGTGGAGGTCATATGTAATAGAAGAGCAATCCAGGTTTCTTAACCAACTACTTATTTAAATGACGGCTAACATGCAGCCTCAATTTGTGATATCAACTTTTAATTAAGTTTGAAAGGCATGATTGTTCGAAAAAAAGTTGATCGTCCCCTTCCGTCTATGGGGTTTTATTTTCGAAGATTTTGTTGTACTGGCTTATCGGCACAACATAGTGCAGCCAGTCCAATCGCCTCATTTCAATACTGTTGACACTGTCGTCGTCGTTATCCAGCCCTTGTTCATAATGTAGGAGTATATGCGTCAGTAGAATTTACGATCTATTATGTGCCACATGTAAGAGTTGTCCAATTTGTTACACCAAATTTTGGTAGCTTCTCAGAAAGCTAATTCTTCCAAAACACTGTGTCGAAGACTTTGTTGTTCTATTCCATTCCCATTATACGACCCAGCCAGCGCTATCACTGTATTTGGTTGCTCTTTGGCAGGTCATGATTCATACGACACCTGGATTCTCTGTCAAAGATGATGGGTCCAAATATTTTGCGGAGAAATTTTCTCCCGAAGATCCTCAAAGTGGATCCATCCGCTTATATCATATCACACAATTCTGTTTGTACAGCAGGACAATTGCACAATAGCACCTGTTTGCAAGTCACACTTTCATACTAATCTCGTAACCGATATCATTTAATTCATTAACGAAGTAAAAGTGACATATCAAAACATTCTCCACTCAAAAATTATATCTCTCGACATTCACACAACGTTCCAAACTAGTAGACTTCTTGTTTCTAGATACAAAAAATACTATTTTGTCTTCGTTATCAACCTAAGCCAATTCCGCTGATTCTTTCTCAGTACTTGAGAATGCTGCAGTAACATTTCAGTTTTCGAACAATAATATTAATGTCATCAGCCTATGCAAGTAGCATAAGCCTTTTGTTAAAAAATTGTGACCGTCGTGTTCACTTCTCTTTTAATCATCACCATCTTCAAAAGCAGGTGGAAGTGATCGCGTAGTGGTCTCGGTAAGATCTTGACTGTCTTCACTGAAGAGCAACGTCAATGTCATTCCGCAGAGACGGGGATAACAAACTCTCCAGTCATGACTTCAAATAAGGTTACATGAGGTTATAGAAGGCGACTTTAAATTTGATGATTCATCTGTTCTTCTTGGATATTCTCTTTCTTTGATACTCTATCTATCGCACAGTGGGCACCTGTTGTTAGTTGATCGGAGGACGAAAAACTTAGTTGGAATTTTATGAAATTATTGGTTGGATCAAAACGAAACAATTATTAACAACTATAATGAAAACTTTGTCTTTCTTTTGTGAAATGACAAATCACATAAATTGAGCCATATTTCAGATTCCCTTTCAAAACTAAATGCCGATTAATATTTCTTACATATCATAAAATTTAGATTTTTATGTCGGTTCCGTTTCGGGGAATATTTCGGAAAAAGCTTGTGAGAAATATGATAAACTTCGGAAATGCTGATTTTATTTAATATTTTGGCCTCCAAAATCGAAAAATTTAATATTTACAGTAGGGATGTGTTGTTAATTGCAGAATAATCAGAATTCGGATTAAATTTTATTAGGGATTAATTAATTAATAATTATGTTGATAATTCAAAACTGATAATTAATCAAATGACCGAATAATCAATGTGTAAGTAGTTGAATACTGTATATTTTATTCATTTCATTATTCCGTTAATAATGGGAGCCATATATTTCTTATTTTGTATTGTTTTTTTGTTTTTTTTATTTTTGATGTTTTATATTTTTGATATATTAAAAACCTGTTTCCTGGGATTTTTCTCTATATCATTTGCTTACACAAACTATTTGAATATTGAATAAATTACGCAGATTTGTTAACCGAATTATAAATTAATTAACCATAGTTCTGATTCTCGATTAATCGACTAAATGACAAATTAAGATATGGGTTAATCACAAAGTTTCACAAACCGAATAACTGCACATTCTTATTTTAAAGACGATGTCGAAAAAAGTCTGGTTCGGAAAAATCTTAAATAACAACCGATGTTAAAAATGCAAATATTGTGTTGCGCTAAGTAATATATTTTTAAAACGATATTTCTAAAATCATCCTTTGCCATTCAAAAATACACAGAAATCAGCTATTTTTCGAAATTGTTCAGCCATTTCTTTCACCGTTTTGTTTATTTCGGTTTGTAGTTTTCTATGCACTCATTAACATATTTAGAAACTGGTTATTTTGAATTAGTAAGAAACTAGCTTTCTTCCCTGTTCAAAAAGTGATACTTTGGCATTAATGTAATAATACCTTCTTTGGAATCTTCTTGAAACTATACCAAAATTGTACGAAAAATGATTAATTTTGGTTCAAAGAGTTGAACTCGACAGTGACAATATCATGGAAAAAATTGTTGGTGAATTACCCAGCGTTCCGAAAACCCCTCCTAGAACTCTCTTAAGAGCCCTTCTTTTTGTTACAATTTTAAAATAAAGCAATGAATTCTTAGACTGATTCCTTAATTATTTCTTTTTGGAGCGTCAGAAATTCATACAAACATTTCTAACTGGTTTTGTAGAAAGCATTAGAGCTCACCGAAGATTTTTACGAATCGTTTTGTCGGATCATTATTTCAAACAAAAATCATATATCTCCCCCAGAATGTACGACATGGAAACTAATGATAATGATGGATAATAATCAACAAACTCGGCAATATGAATGTTAGCCTAAGAATATGAAATTTATGTGGCATCGGAATTAAACCCCGGTCAATTTAAAGTTTTTAAATGTTGGTTTTGAGCACACACGCATTCATAAATTTCGATACTAAACATTAACAGCGTTATTTGTTAAACTTGAAACCAAAATATTGTTATTATGGAGTGGCCAGGATCCCAGGCACTTGGATTTTCATTAAAATAGTTTTCATTGAAAAATGAAAATAAATTGGAAAATATTTTAAAATACGTTTGCAACATAAAATCCAGCAAACATTTCGTTCCGATTTAAAAAAAAATCACAATCCTATTGCCACCATGGTCCCCCTATATTTAATCACGAGTACTAAATGTTTAATATAATGGCGCCACAAAATATCCACGTTGTTTTTTGGATAAAAGAATAAATAAAAATCTGTTTGTATAGTATGTATCGTCATACTGTGCAATATTGCTATATAACCTTATAATTTTCCCACAGCGGCAACCCTACACAATTATGTACACAACGTTAACCGCCAGCCAGCTAAATGAAAAAGAAATATATACGACTAGTCGCACCAAAAGAACGTCTCATATATTATACACAAACATGCGCCGCCAAACAATGCAATACCAGCAAGTACACTAATTTCGCGCTACTAAACCCTTTAGCAGCACTGTAGCCCATGTTTCTCATGTATATGGTGGCTGTAGTGGCGATGGCCAACATGGATAGAATTTTTGACAGATCCCTAGATATTTTCTTACTTCCTTCTATTTTTTTCTCATTTAGCTCACTGTAGAATCTCTCAACATCTGAAATTTTTTACTCGCTCTATACACACATTTCTACGATACTCATCAGACCACACCGTTTTTTGACTGATCATTGTGCTGCTCTCCACGTCTATTCTACTACGGCTATGTATGAATGCTTGGTATTATGGACTTACCGCTGTCACCCAGAAGTTAGGAATACGTTTCACCAGTTCACTACGCTTCTCATAGCATGGCTTACGAAGTTTATTGTATTTCTGCTCTACTCGGAGTATCTCCTCGCTGGCTTTTTCGTTGAGAGCATCAATGTCGTTTTGACACGCATCGATTAATTCCAGTGCCTCGGATACAGCTTCGTTGGGTGCGTTTGAATTGCCCTCATCCAATTTTGCGCGCTTACTCGGTAAACTGGACATGTTTGCAACAGAAAAATTAATTTACGAGCTTTCTTCTATCGATTATTGTACAGCAGAAATAACAAAGACCCGTCGTCCCAGCTAGCTAATGTGTAATTGCGGCGTCGAATTTTCTTCTATTTTTTTTCCTTACTTTTTTTGCGAGTACACTAGTTGTAGTAAAGGCGATGATAATGATGATGATTTTGTGTGTGTATTATAAAGAATGGCGAATTATAACTAAAATGCCGGTTTGCTTCGATTGTTCAGGTATATCAAAGGTAAAAATTGTGAGTGTTGAGTTAGGCATGCAAAAGTTCACTACCCTAAAGAGTTGCCGTATTATAGTATAGAGTGTTACCAATAGGGACTTTTTATGAATTGTAAAATGAAAATCAAAGACGATGCAAATCAAAAAAGGAATGTAAATAGTCGCAATATA
>JAHXMU010036784.1:0-34986 GCA_019455685.1 Philornis downsi
CCCGTGTACGGCTCCATGGCGACTAAATTTCCAGGAAGCGGCACAGCGAACAACATATCCCCCCGCCACCCTGCGCCGCGCGTTACCGAGAAATTGAATATTTAAACCGCCAACACCCTTATGGCCCACCCTGTATAAGATAATCAGTATGTAATAAAGGCTGCTCACAATTTAATTAAAAACAAAATTTTACAGTGAAGTATGAAAGTGTTGTGGAATGTGCCTTTTTTATGTGCCTTTGAATGTGTGAATACAAGTATTAAACTCTATTAAATTTTGCAATAGAACCGGTATATAGATCTATATATGTTTGTAATTTCGACTAATGACAGTAAATTTGTTTTTTGTTTGTATAATCCTGCTAGTAATGATGCAAAAACTTCTTGTTTTATGCCTTTATTCGACAAGACATTTTATTAAGCGAAGAATAATTAAGAACATAACTAAATTAAAGGATAATCGTGCATATATGGCAGGAATATATTATTTTATTTTAAAAATGTAATTAATTGTCTGCGAATTTCTAATTCAGATTGGCAGCTCTTTATCTATGTGGTTTATTGATATGTTCAGCCGAGCATACTGGAATTTTATAGAAATATTAGCTAAAATTCAGTCATTTTAATTAAATTATGTGAAATTGTACATATTATTATATGGGAAGCTTTGCTTAAAATGATTGAAATATGGATTATTTAACTAATAACTCTTTAATTTATGATAGTTTTACTACAAACATTTTTGTTTTTCTTTAAGGAAACATGTATGGTGAATAACTAGCTCCATGCCTCATTCATCTTACCAAAAGTTTTTCCAATTTTTAAGTGTTTACAATTTCTTACCGTCAGATTTCGGCATTTTCAAATTTTTAGCACGTTCATGAAGAATTTTCTAGGATTGTTGAATAAACACGTTAAAATAATCCGTTGGTCATTTGTGAAAGAAACTAGCTGCAAGTTGATGACACAATTTATACTCAAAAGTGACGGAAATTGTGGAAAACCCGCTGCAAATGACTTGATTGGCCACGTGTGCTATTAGAAGTTCGCCTACAAATGATGTTTTTTTTTGGTGTACATATGCGGAAAATAAGTGAGGAAACGTGTGTGGTTAGTGCAAATATATAGAAATTTCCGAACTGGCTCTTACGATAGTGGCCGATGAATTATCCAAGTACAAGTTTTTTAATCCACTACATGTTGCATTTGCAATTTTGTATAAAATTATACTAAAATTGTATATACATTAATCTTAGAAAACCAGGGAAAGTATCTGAAGTTCCGTGTTGTCAAAATTTATTGGAAACTATAGAATGTTGCCTAAATTTTGTAAACATTATGTTACAGAAAATTGATCCACATAAATTCGTTGATTTGTTTTTTGGTCAATTAGATTCGAACGTATGCTGGGCTTGATATCTGAATTTGACTTTTTAGATTTCCGATGACAAATTACAAAGAGTTCCAATACAAAATTGCGTTAAAATCTCGTTTTGCCCCATTTTTTTTTTTTTTTTTTTTTTTGAGGAAATTTTTTGAAGTGCAAGCCCGTGATATTTGTTCGTAATAATAGCAACAAAACTGAACAAAGTTGCAGGAATTTATAACGAAATTAAAAGCGCAAATATATTCTTTACTAGATTAACGGTGACAAAAGTTATTTGATTCCTAAAATTAATAAACCTAACTTGAAAGCCATCAAATCGGTTTGATTATAAATTTGTAACGAAACGATTGTTACAATAGAATTAAGTAATTCAAAACACCAAAATGCTCCTAGTAGGTGGTTCAGATTTCGTCTGGGATTCTAGAATTTCTTTCGCTGAAATCCTGAATGCAAGAACAAAGCATTACACGGGATGAAAAGAACACACTAATAGACATTTCATTCATTTGCTAGTCTTTTGAAATTGGCAACGCCAACTATTACGACCATCAAATCAACCATATTATTTCCACACCATCTGGCAACTTGGGCAAACGACACAATTTTAACATATGTTTCTAGTGTGATAGATTTGTCTCTTTCTTACTTATACGAAAGTTGTGAAAATGCTAGTGTCCATTTTTTCTAAAATTTCTTTTCCAAGTGTCGGTAAATTTTAATGTTGAGGCGTAAACGAGTTTGTGGAAAGATTTTTTAATTATTATTTGGATAAGTGTTAAATAGAATTTTTAAAATGTCCACAGCGGAGGCCCAAATTGGTGTTAACACAAATTTGCAAAAGCAGGATCTTAATAGTTTGGTAAATGCACGCAAAATTGCTGAAAAAGTAGGCCAACGCCGAAAGACCAACGCCAGAAACAACATTTTCATTCATTGGCAACAAGACATATAGAAACTAATAAAAAAAAGAGGGAAACCAGAGGCTGTGAAAACGCCAGATTCCGCCAAAACATTGAAGGTGGAAAAATAATCACTCCAGGCATTATTTTTGGGAAGTGCAACAATCTCAATTGCCCTAACGCGTTCTTAACCGATTGGGAGTGGGGTGAAAAATGACTGCACGTGGCGTTTGTACAGCTTTTAAAATACTATTTTTTCAGTTTTTGTTAATTTGCCGTCCTATTATAATATTTCAACAATTTTCGATAAATGCTTCCCTGGTAGAGGCTATTGGTTGATATTTTGATTTCTGATGCAATTTGTAGTTCGGGAATTCTAACCTCAAAATATGCCACGACAGTTGTACGGGATGTGAATGATTGAAGAACATTCGAATAAATAATCAACAGATTGGTTCGATGTGTTTCGTTTTTCCGGGTTGGAAATGTTGGCCGAAACGTAGTTGAAAAAATTAATTATTATTTTTCCTTGTCTCACCCTTCTAGGATGTCAGCAATTTGACTCCGCTTTCGCCTGAAGTTATTTCTCGTCAAGCTACAATTAACATTGGTACCATTGGTCATGTAGCCCACGGCAAATCAACAGTAGTCAAAGCTATTTCTGGAGTTCAAACTGTACGCTTCAAGAATGAACTGGAGAGAAATATTACCATTAAACTCGGTAAGTTTTAATGAAAACAACAACATATTGCTTGATATTGTTCTGAAAATATGGAAGTACGATGGTTGTTTACTTCTGTAGAGTGCATTTCCTTCGAAACTTTGCAAGAAAATTGCCAAAGTTACGATATAAGATATTTGTCCATTTTGCCTCAAAAAAAAAAAAAAGAAAAAAAATGCTGACGAAACAATATTCATTCATTGTACAGATTCTTTTCGTATGAAATGGATGTAGTTCTTATTAAATTTCTATCAATACATAGCCCAATATGGGCGTTGATTGTTTAGTACATAAACTGAAATAATATCCTCTCTTATGCATTCAAATATTTTTCAAAAAAGTCTACAGATAGACATCAACTTTCTTTACAAATGATAATCAGTTTTATTCTAAATATCTAAATCTTATAGACAAAGTTTGTTTGTCTGACAAACTTCTAATCGCATATGGGCAATTGAAATTTTACTTGAAAACAATCAGCTTCTTTATTTTCAAAACAATTTCGCTTTTAGTTATATTGCATTTGATCGATATTTTAGTACATTCAAAGATCTCTAGTCATTTATTAAATTTTAAGATTTGTGGTATCACAGACATAACAAAAAATCAACATTATCCCTATCACATATTTTTATTTATAGTTATATTTCATATACAAATGCTCACCCTAGTCAATGTTTGTTATATGCATCACATAGATTTTAAGAAAATTTTGGAATATTTTTAAGATCAAATTTGACGAGTCACTTTCTAAAATGTATGCTTCAAATTGCTTTTAAACTGAGAGTCCATGAGTGAGAGGGGGCAATGCGTTCTGTAAAACTTTCCAATATGAATTGCTGGATTCTGTTTTTTCTTTTTTTTCCTTTCTTTCGTTTTTTACTTTTTTTATATTTATAAGAAGAAGAATATTTGATAGGGTATAAGATTGATTTTGAGTTGTTTGTCGTACTTTTTTTTTTCTTTAGTTTAGAATTTTTGAAAATTGTGCCAGCAATTTACGCTTTTTTATTGCGATTTCTTTTTGTTTCTGTTTTTGTTTCCGGTTTTGTGTGGGAAATTTTTGCAGAACGCATAAGTCCGCATCGTATGCAAGCATTGCTCTCTTCGCCGAAATTATTGCGCGAATACGAGCATCGACAGGACGCAAAGATTTGGCAGCGTTCGCAGCAGAGAAGGCTGGTCAAGCAACGGCAACAGAAAGAGTTCAGTCCACTGCGAATATCATCTGTATCATGCTACAGCAGGGAGCGTGGCCCATCCATAAGTCCCAGTAGTGGTTACGAAAGTCTTAATGACAACGCATCCATATGTAGTGGTGATTCGATTTTCATTAAATCTCCAAAAAATTCCTTGATAGCGCTACTGGGCAAAAAAGGAAGTTTGCAAGGATCACATCAGGCCAGTGGAAAAAGACGTTGTAGCCCAAGTCAAGAAACTACTGCGTCATCCAAAAAGCAGAAGTATGAGTATGTGGTGGAAACCATAGAGTGTGTAGAATGTGTAAATGCCGATCCAGTATTTTTTGTCAAGTGGCTTAACTATCCCCCATCGGCAAATACCTGGGAGTCGTACGGCAACGTGGGCGAGTGTGCCCTTTTGGAACCTTTCGTGGAAAGTATGCTGGCTTTGCATGGCTTAACTGTAGCAGCCATAACAAAGGAGATTAAAAGTCAAATGGAAACAGAAAAGTTATCTCTGGATCCTTCAAAGCTGAATATGCAAGAATTGACTGATTACGATCCATTGAAAGTAAAAATTGACCTTATACTATTGGCGCAATTTAGGAATGCTCATTCGCGTAATCAACGAGAGCCCGAAAAAATACGACATAGAGTGTCGAAAGCCTTTTTATTAGAACCTTTTTACCACAAGCGAAAGCAACAGCTTGCCACGCTGGAACACTGCCAAGAGGCTATGAATTTGATAGAGCATCAAGCCCCTATTACCATCGAAAACAATGTCGACCTGGACGTTTTAGATCCCAATTTCCAATACATAACTAAAAATATTGTCAGCGCTGGGGTGGAAATTCCATATGATCCTAAAATTGGTTGCAGTTGTACAGATGGCTGCACTCCTTCGTCCAAGTGCTGTGCACGAATGGCCGACTCGTACTTTGCTTACGATAAAAGGGGCCGTCTACGCATATATCCTGGAGAAGCAATATATGAGTGCAACTCCAACTGCTTGTGCTCTGCAGATTGTAGAAACCGGGTAATACAAAGAGGGCGCCATAACTCGCTATGCCTTTTCAAGACATCTAATGGTCGTGGTTGGGGAGTAAGAACTGAAAAGCCTATCCTGAAAGGGGAATTCGTGGGAGAATACGTTGGTGAGATCATAACGAGCGATGAGGCCAACGAGAGAGGAAAATTGTATGATGCTGTCGGACGTACGTACTTGTTCGACTTGGATTACAACACCCGCGCCGATAGCATGTATACAATCGATGCAGCCATCCATGGCAACATCTGTCATTTCTTTAATCACAGCTGTGATCCCAATCTTGCGGTTTTTCCCTTCTGGATTGATAACCTCGATATTAACATGCCCCGTTTGGCGTTCTTTGCACTGAGACCGATTAAAGCTGGCGAGGAGTTGACTTTTGATTACATACGCGGTGATCTGGGAGTGGATGATTACGAAAATCTCTCTGAGGCCGAAAAGGTCATATGCCGTTGTGGAGCCGAAAACTGCCGCAAAGTTTTATTTTAACTTTACTTTATAAGCTCAATAATTGTTTTATTTTTTTTTAATCGTATTTTTAAGCAGACTCATATATTTTATTGTTATATATTGTATGAGTTGCAATATCATCAATTTTTATTATTACAAAATACTCTTTAGGCATGTCTACATTTGATTTTATAACTTTGTTAAGGATTTATCTACACATTCGTTTATACAAGCAATTATTTATTTTTAATGATCATTTATGCATACACATACACATTCAAAGTTAATGTTCGTTTTAGAATAAATGAAATAAATGACTAGAGAAAGAAAAAGTAAAACACTTGGAATATGAGCCTGTTCGGAATTTTGGGTTCTTCCCTAATTTTCCCCTCTTGTTTTCGTACTTTTCTTTCATACGTTGTTAAGGTTACGCCAATGCCAAAATTTACAAGTGCGACAATCCAAAGTGTCCTAGGCCTGCCAGCTTCGTTTCCGATAGCTCTGACAAAGATGACAATTTTCCCTGTGCTCGTATTTCATGTCCCGGCCGCTTTAGATTGGTCCGACACGTGAGTTTTGTCGATTGCCCCGGTCACGACATTCTTATGGCTACAATGTTGAACGGTGCCGCTGTTATGGACGCCGCACTACTTCTGATTGCTGGCAATGAATCGTGTCCCCAACCTCAGACCTCTGAGCACTTGGCGGCCATTGAAATCATGAAGTTAAAACAAATCTTGATTTTACAAAATAAAATTGATTTAGTCAAAGAATCACGGGCCAAGGAGCAGCATGAAGACATTACGAAGTTTGTGCAAGGTACAGTTGCTGAAGGAGCTCCAATTATTCCCATATCAGCTCAATTGAAATATAACATCGATGTGAGTATACATTTTTTACTATATACAAACAGTAGCTGCCATTTGTATTTCATGGTCTATTTATCATAATCCGATCATTTCACATAATCATATTCAAATTTATTGATCTCTAAATGAGATAATAGATTTATTTAATAGACAATTTACTTTTGAATGTTACTTTATATATGTAGGGTTATCTATTTTTCGGTTTCAAGTAAAGTTAAGTAAAACACACATAAAGCTATGATTTCGATGAAACTTTTATTTCATTATAATACTCGGACTTTGCCATTATGTACGAATTACGTTGTCATTTAAATGACCGCCTCTGGATTGGTAGCAGCAGTGTATCCTTTGGATGGAATTTTCTAAAGAATACTGTTCAGTTCAGCACCAGACACTTTTTTCGGATGCAATGGCTTTTCCACAATCACTTCTGGGTACTGCGAGCCCAATATGCGACAATATTGCTTGTTGACGTAACCACCGAGTGAGAAATATGGGCTTCATCGCTGAAGAAAGTTTTGTTCGATTGAAAGTTCACGTTTGAATCACTACTTTTGTAGAAAGTTGTGACTATTTTTATGCGTTCTTCGGTTGTGACACAATCCATATCCGCAAATGGCAAACCTTTTACTCGATAAATAACACTTTAAATGGCAGATATTTAACATATTTAACAGCTGATAGTCTTGCCAGACCGGCGGTTTTGAAACCACTAAATAAACAAACTCTATATTATTAAACCTAATACTTCCGATCTTCTAAGCTTTTTCCTGCAAAATTTGAACTTTCAAAATTTCGAATTAAAAAACTGAATATTATATTTTAACTTCGTTTGTTTTCTACACAGAATATAGCTTTACACATAAGAATTCATTTTTACAGACTATTTTTTTAATCATCTTTACGTCAAGTATCCATCCTCCGCATGAACGGCAGCTATGTATTATGCAGATACTCTTTTTTTGTGTCATTTTCAAATGAAATTTCCTTCGTATATATATTTTCAGGTTTTATGCGAATACATTGTCAATAAGATTCCCGTACCACAACGTGATTTCAATGCCTCACCCAGGCTGATTGTCATTCGTTCCTTTGATGTCAACAAACCCGGCTGTGAAGTGAACGACCTTAAAGGTGGCGTAGCTGGCGGTTCAATCCTTTGCGGTGTTTTGAAGGTAGGCCAAGAAATCGAGGTACGCCCCGGTGTTGTCACAAAAGACGGCGAAGGCAATATCACCTGCAGACCAATTTTCTCCCGAATTGTGTCATTGTATGCCGAACAAAACGAACTGCAATATGCTGTTCCTGGTGGTTTGATTGGTGTCGGAACAAAAATTGATCCCACACTATGCCGTGCCGATCGTTTGGTTGGCCAAGTTTTGGGTGCTGTAGGACAACTACCCGACATTTACATAGAATTGGAAATTTCTTATTATTTGCTACGTCGCTTGCTGGGTGTCCGTACGGATGGTGATAAGAAGGGTGCTCGTGTTGAGAAACTAGTAAAGGGAGAAATTCTTCTTGTCAACATCGGCTCTTTGAGTACTGGCGGCCGCATTTCCGCCACTAAGGGAGATTTGGCCAAAATTGTATTGACAACGCCCGTGTGTACGGAAAAGGGCGAAAAAATTGCTCTAAGTCGTCGCGTAGAGAAACATTGGCGGTAAGTGCGAATTTACTCGGCATAAAAGTTGTGAATTTTCGTAATTGCATTTTCTATCATTTCATTTTAGTTTAATCGGCTGGGGTCAAATATTCGGCGGCAAAACTATACAACCTGTTATTGATAGAAACGCTCCGGTATCTAAATAATTGTATTATCATTAGCAGCGTCTGATACATAATAATAATAGAAATAACAGCAACTAAAATTCATCGTCAGCCGAAATTATAGGCGAATTCAACATAGCAATGATTGTCCTCTTCCCGCTCCCATCCAAAACTTCGTTATTCTTCTTATTTATGCAGAATGTGGTTTTTTGGAATAGATTATATAAAGAAATGCGGTTTCTTTGTTTCCCCTTTTTTATGGAATTAACTTCATTGTTAAGACAAAATAAAAACCATTTTTTACACCACACAAAACATTCGTTGTTTTGTTATTACAAAAATTTATATTTTTTTTTTATTTCATTCGATTTTGTTTAGATCATAGATATATTAATAGGCTTAAAAGAAAATAAAATATATATATATATATTTATATAAACAAATACAGTAAATCTAAAAATTGAGTAGTGTGTATATGAAAAATACTCGTAGTAATAGAGAGAGATAATTTGGTGCTTTATTAGATTTGTTATAAACGTTTTGTTCTTGCATTTGTTTTCTATATAGGTATATTTACAATTCTAAAACACGTTTCGTCATGAATTTGGCCTTAAAATGTCATGTAAACACAAAAAAGAAAGCTGCAAAAATATAAATTTTTTGTATAAAGAGGAATGATTAATAGCTTTGTGAACGATCTAATCGTTTTAGCTACTAATTTCTTCAAATTTGATGTAATTTCACTATCATAAATAAGTAGGTTATTGATAAACATGATGATCTCATGATCTCCACCTTAAAATGAAAAGCATTCCGGCAATATAAAAATTCTTTCGAGAAGATGGAAAGGAAATTGAGTTCTGCCGACCACATATTCGATTGAAATTGTAGGTGCAGCATTGCATAGTTAACTATTAATGGTAAAACCGCCTATTTTTGCTTACATAAACTAAAATGACTTAAGAGATTGGCTGGAAAGATTTTTGGGTCTACTAAGTGATACCTGCATTACATAAAGTACTTGACATAAATAAATCAATAAAATTAAACCTGAAATTGCAGTCCCTAAGTAAATACAATAGCATTTGCAAGAACTTATTGTGGTTATATATATGATGTTAGCAATTGCTGTACTTAAAACAAATCAATTTCGCAGTGTTGTTTTTCTTCTAATCCATATAAAAAAATACGTTTAAGAAACAGTTCTTTTCTTTGGCTTTCAAGAAAAATGTGTAGACTTAAGGAGACAATAAGACGTAATACTTATCCGATGATGGCTATTATTTGCAGTAGCAGTATTTCCGTAGTTCAGGATTGCGTTCATAAATACAATTAGCTTGCGAGCCATATTTATTAACACGCGACACCTCTGTCAGCTTTGTGTGCATTGTAAATGTCGCCAAGTTATGATAAACGCTTGCCTCGAAAAGTGAGTTTCCCGGTGTCACCACTATTTGCAACTGATAGATTTCCTCCGAGGTATGAGTGTTATCACCCATTTCCGCCAAATAGCCATCCACATCGGCATTTCTTTTGAATGCCAACAAGGCACTGTGTGGCGTGAGACGCATTGCCCAATTGATTTGCTTAAATTGCAAAGGCTCGCAGTATTGGCGATAGGGCTCAGTGGCGTTGTTGATGGTAGCGACTATATTGGCGGCAGCTTTGAGAAGTGGTCCCATTTCACTGCTGACATTCAGTTGTTGCCAGTTCAGGCAAGCACACCAATGCGGTTCAATGTAAGCATCTGCACATGAACGATTTTTAGGCACGTGCTCAAACAATGATATTGCACGTGATTTTGCTAAATCGGATACGTCGATATTAAGGTTGTCTTTTTTGTTAGACGTTTGAATGTCTTCGGTGTCATAGGTTTGCTCGTCGTTATTAGTAGTTATCTTTTGAAGATCTGCGAAGAAAAAGTAATTGTAATTTATATTTTTATATAATTGTTATTTATTCATTCATATATATTTATTAATAATTCAATGTCCTTATGTGTGAACTACATATCGATAGTTTTACTAATTTTTTAGCTATGTGTATCGACATAAACAAAAAAAAATTGCTTAAAAAATTGCATTTTTTCAAAACACTTAGTAATCTTACAAAATCAGACTAAATGAATAATAGGGGTATTGACGATGGTCAGGGAACATTTTTGATAATTAAACAAATTCCCTTGCCTCCCATGAATGAGATATGGGGGAGCTTTTCACATTCAGGTCATTCAACGGAACCTACAATTTAGCGACGATTCCACATGTCAGATTTTGAGAAGCATTTACCAGACTTGTCGATTCTCGAAATGTTCGGCGGATTGATGTGTCTGTGTGACCGGGATTGAATATGCTGTATATGCGGGATTGAATCCGGGATCATGCAAACGATAGCCGAGTGTACTAAATAATGAATATTCTTCTTTTTAGGTGGCGACAGGAATAGACATCATCGTCTATTATACGCCGAACGTAGAAAATAATTCCAAGCGCTTCGATCTTTTGCGCTTCTCCTCCAATTCGTCACACCAAGTTTCGATAGTATTTCAAAAGCCTAGTCCTTCCAACGAAGTTTTGGTCGCCACGTTCTGCGCCGCCCATCGAGTTCGTTTTCGAAAACTTTCTGTATCGGAGCATTTCTTTCCACACGCACAACATGACCCAGCCAACGCAATCGCTGTATATGAATGCGTTTGACCACGTTGATGTCGGCATATAGCTTATACAGCTCATTGTTTATGCGGCGCCGATACTCTCCATTAATGATGATGGGTCCGCATATTTTCCGGGGCATTTTCCTCTCGAAAACTGCAAGTACCGATTCATCCGCTTGCGTCATAACCCAGGATTCGGCGCCATATAACAAGATAGGTACAACCAATGTCTGGTACATTCGAATTTTTGTTTGTCGAAATAGGATTGTATCATTGAATCGTTTACTCAGCCCATAGTAACATCTGTTAGCAAGCAATACTCTCCTCTTTATCTCTATGCTGACATCATTCGTTTTGGTTACAGCGGAACCGAGGTAAATGAATTCTTCCACCACTTCAAAATTATAGCTGTCAACGTTCACACAGCGTCCCAAACGAGTAGACTCTTTGTTCGTTGAAATCAATAACTTTGTTTTTGTTCTCGTTTACTACCAGACCCATTTCCGTTGCTACCTTCTCGATGCTTGAGAAGGCTGCAGTAACATCTCGCAGTTTTCTGTCAATGATGTCTATCTCATCTGCATATGCGTGTAGCATATGGCTTTTGTTAAAGATGGTACCAGACTTGTTAACTGCATCTTTCCTCATAATCATCTCCAACAGTATGTTGAATAAAAAAATAAAAAAGAATAGGTCGCACGGTAGACTGTCGCCCTGCCTAAATCCTCGTTTAGTATAAAAATATTATTATTATTACTATTTTGAATACTAATACCGCAATTATTGCAGATTCTGCTTGAATTGGTTGGTCTAGACTGAGAGATTTTTTAAACTAGACAGCAAATTATTCCATAGTCTTAAATAACTTTAATACGGTAATGCCTTTAAAAGTAAAAACAAAACTGGGGGTTTCCCGTTGTTTTCATTGTGAGTTAGTTTTGTTCAGATGTGATTTCAGTACTTGGTCAAAATAATAAATACATTGCTCAATTCTTTAATATTTTCGCAGTCTGCTGTAGTCTTTTTGGAAAGGCTAGTTATTTTACTGTTGTTTATCTTTATTCATAACAAAATATATAGTAAAAAAAAAATCAGCCATGGATCGAAAGTCATTGTTCTCCGGAGGAGAGAAAAATTGTTTCAAGACTAAGAGAAAGTGGCCAAAGTTTTCGTTCTATAGCAGAAACTATGAATCGGTCGCTATTTTTTGTACAAAATGCTTTAAAGCCTAAAAAGTCCGTCGAAACTCGCGGAAGACCAAAACAAACTTTAAAAACAACAGATTTTTTGTGTCTTCAAGAGCGATTTAAGCAGAAATTGGAAATGTAATTGCATTGCAAACGGTTCGTCGTAGACTACAAGAAACACATTTACCAGGACGGATAGCCAGAAGAGTTTCTTTGCTTAGACAAAAAAATTTAAAGGAAGTCATTCTAATTGTTCGCTTTACAAAGACCTCGAAATCGAACAGAGATTCATGTGTTGTTTCTTCTATTTCCATATCACCGTCAACTAAAATTCTAGACAGCGTATCAGCTACAATATTTTTTGAAGCTTTTTTATGATCTATTGAGAATATTCACTCAAATCTTTCAACGACATCAGCCATTTAAGCCTGGCGTGGTCGGTGATCACTGTAAATTCCATTAACTCGACTTAAGGTCGAAAACGTTTAATAGCTAATACCGCAGCTAAACATTCTTTTTTCGTGACTGAATAATTTTTTTTAACACAAGTTCAATTTTTGGAAGTAAAATGCAATCGGATTTTCCTCCCTCTCATCATTCTTATGGAAAAGAACGGCACCGATTCCATTTTTCGATGTATCACATTGAATAAAAAATTTTCGTCTGAAATCTGGATGGCGAAGCACGGGAGGACTGTGGTTAGCGCGTGTTTCAACCCATCAAATGACTCGATGGCAGAATACTTTTTTCAGTGTATCAGTTAATGCTGCTGATATCGAAGCAAAATCTTTTATAAATCTTCGATACCAGCCAGCTGTGACTAAAAAATTTCTAAACTCCTTAGGCGTCTTCGGCAATTTGACTCGCTGAACCGCCGCCACTTTTTCGGGATCGGTCTTTAAAGTATCGTCGCCTATGATGAAGCCTAAATATTTTAATTCACGAAACCGATTCACGAAATAACGATTTTTTTAGACCTATCGTGAGGTTGGCTTTCTTAAGACATTTTGCGACTTTTACTAAGATTTTTAAGTGGGTGTTGAACTGGTCTGCAATTATTAATAAATCGTCTGGATAAATGAAGACGTTTGATTTTAATCTAGCCGGAATCAGTTTGTCCATGAGCCGCAGAGGTCTTAGTGCCGCGCAAAGGTGCACGTAACACACCGTATGTTAAGCGTTTCTTGGGCTGTAGTTTTAAAAATTATATTGATTTGAGGTCTTTGTTGTTATTTTATAAAGTTGTTCGACTGTGCAGTTCTCAATTTCCACTCCTAATAAGCAGCTTCTTATTCCTAAAATAACCACACTCATGTGGCGTGCTTTTGTAGTAAGAATAGCTCGAATTTACAATTTATTACCAAGCTATTTAAAAAGTTTTACATTATGTCCTGATCCCTATACTTTTAGACTTTACTGTAAAATTTTGTTTTCAATTAAATTGTGTGCAGCGTTTATTGCCGATTATCTTATATTTTCAGATTATATACCGATTAACTTCTAACTTTTGAATTAGTCTTTTTTTTCATACTTTTTTTTTGTCTTTAATAATCATACTTCCTTTAAAATCATATTAAATTGTTATAAATTTTATATTTAATTTTTATTTCGTGTTATTGAACTGATTAAATCTAATGAATTGTTGCATATTGTAATTTACTTATAATTGCCCGGAAGGCTTTAAATTACAAGTCAAAAATAAATAAATAAATAATTATAAAACTTAAATGAGGTAATTTTTTGTTTTTTTTTTTTTCAAATAAAGCAAATTAAACAAAACGATAGTTATTGAGAATTTTCAACGCATTTTTTTATTTTATAACACCTGAAAAGCTTAAAATTCTTTAAGCAATTTTTTTATTTTCATACGAAATACCTTAGAACTTTGCATCGATTGAGAGAAACTTACCCAATATGTGCTTAAGTGTAGCATGGACATCAAATGGTGTTGTCAGACGTTCACTATTCTCAACAAAATTGGCGTATTCATGAGGAAAACGTTTTTTAAAAGATTCTGGGAATGTAAAGCTAAAAAATGGCAAACGTTCTTCTTGTTTACCCTGCAAGGTGGCGCGAACTTTGGAAAATCTATAAGAGAATTTCAAAACTTTTAATAATATAGAGATACATCAAGAATTGTGTTATTGGCCGATAAGAATATAATAATATTGGAAATATAACCATTTGCCCCCAACAACTGCATTTTTGAAAATTATTTTTTATTATACCAATTTACAGAGTTTAAAAGGGCTGATCTGGCCAATCTTAGTAAATTGAATGAAACTAATTTATCTCATGTTAAACGCTCAACGTTAAATATTTGACGACTATTATTATTTGTTTGACTAATTAATTGTTCTTTTTGCGATAATATCAGTTTTTGAAATTATTAGATTTCCTGAAGATGTTGGAATAAACCCCACGAAACATTAAGCGCGTTATATGGTATAAACTTGTTTCATTCAATCTAATCAAATTGACCAGATCTTCCCATTTGAAATATTGTAAATTGAAATAACTTTTAATAGTTGTTGATTTTTCTTCCATTAATCGGTCCAGTTTGGAATAATTTTTTTTTAATTACCGACCTGTTGCCGTGATCTGCCATGAAGATTAATATCGTATTATCGAGCAATTTTTTATGCCGCAGGTCCTCAAGCCAGGCGACTACATCCTCATCAGCAGCTTCGATCATATTAATGGAGTCGTGTGAAAGTTCACCATGAAAGCTAAATACGAATCTAGGTGTATCACTATATTTGGCCATAAACTAATAATAACAAAGAAAAACAAATTCATTTTTATTCCTATTTTGGTAAGATTACTTTTTTTCAAACCTATTCTTACATTTTTCGTATAGTCCAACATTACCATATGGCCTGGTGTGTGGCCTGCACAAAAAGCTGTACTGGAGCTTAATATATTTTCCACCTCCAAATAATAGGTACGCAAATAATGATGAACTGGTTGCGTATCGAATCCCTTCATACGATACGTGAATGTTCCTGCATTTGGTAAATCCTCATTGAAGGATGTTATGTAGCCATGCTTCTCATAATCTTTCCATATAAGAGGATAAGCCCGATCGACGGGTAAAGCATCTGACATACGTCGCCTTGTTTCTGGTAGTTCCAGTTCATTGTAACCTGTTAAAATTGGCACTAAAGCTTGAGGTGTGCCATCGCCAACAATATTATAACCGGTTAAAACTATGGCCCCAAGTGTTGTCGTGAGATAATTGTAAGTTTTTGGTAATTTTCGTATGAAAGCATTGCGACTTAACGAATCAAAACCAAACATTAGAACATTGAAATATGAAGGCAAATCGTTAGATGATTCTAGTACATTGATGGGATTTGTATTATCTAAGGGTGGCGGCACCGGTTTATGGATTAGTGTGTTTTCTACACCGTCGCGTATTCCGAATGCCATACCGAACCAACTGGAAATAAAATATTTATAATATTATGGCATATCTTTGCAGACGAATGTGGCTCAAATTTACCTTGCGCCATCCGCTGCTGTACAGAAAACTTTAACAAAGTCTGATGCTTGTAAAACGTAAGGCTCACTGGTTCGCAACGATTTGCCATAACGAGATTTAAAATCATTCTTACGTATAATATCAGTGTAAAGACAGTTTACATCTCCGTGCAACGCTATCACCTCCGGTTTAACAAAGCATATAGATTTCTTAAAAAAAAGAAAACAACAACAATGGTTACTTGATAACAACTATAGCGACAGAAAGAAATAAAACATTCTCAATGCTAAAACTTTCAAATTGTCTTTAAGCCGAAAATCCAAAGATCTTCTGCTTTATTTACGAAATTAAATACAGAAAATATTTAAGATATATTCATTATGAGCTGAGTAAGAAGTAACAAAAGAGCTGAATTGAAGTGCTTCAAAATAAGAGGAATCATGAACGATTCGTGCAACTTCATTTGAGGCAATACTGAGTAGTGGCAAAAACCGATGTTTATATTAAAGGGGTTTCAAGAATTTTTTATAATTTCATTCACCCAACTAAAACAATTTATGCAATTTATAGTAAGAATTTTTAAAAAGGACAGATCTGTTCTACCTCGTTATAATAGAATCAACAAATCTTGTCCTACCCGATACATCAGATTTCATCGGATCTAATATGATTTAATCATATATACAATCAGATACAACCATATATATTAGATCTAGATGAAGAGACATGGTTACATCTAAGTGAATATATTGTATATTAATGGTTTAACTGAGGCTATTCGCGATAGCCGTTTTATCCATTTTTATATGCTGGTGATATCCATCTCTTTCTTTGAGGAGTTGTTCAGCAAATAACATACAATGTTGTATCAGTAACATATTGAGTGCTATAAATAATTGCTTAAATGATAATAACCATCATATTTATTGTAGCAAAACTAAAGCTATAGTTTTTGTCCTCTCGTTTCAATTTTCTCAGAATTTTGACATCAACATTAATGAAAGCAGTATTGAGTTTGTAGATGAAATGAAGTGCCTTGGCATAATACTTGATAAACGACTTGATTTTCATACTCTTTTATTGATTCTTTATTTCCAACGATATTTTTACTCTGCAGAAGTTGTACAATATGAATATATTCCATTCCAATTCATATTAGAGGTTAGCTCATGTTGAACTTCTAAATATTAAATCATTTTATAAATTGGTAATATCTAGTTCACCATCTGTAATGCGAAGTAGATCAATCATTCATAAATCTTCACGGTGCTTGTTCTGCATTTCCAAATTTTTGCTTATTCAAATCAAGTTTTCCAACACAAATACATTAGGTTTGGATTAGGCGAACTTCAATGGTCTTTTTTTACATTATGAGCTCATTATCGACACTTGGTTTTTCTTTTTTGCTTTATAATTGCATTTACTTGGAGAATCATAATACAAACGTTGCTACTAATGTTTCAATTCATGTAGTTTTTGTCTTTATTCTTTTTATTTTTTGATATTTAATATGGTACAGAAGATCTTTTTGGCCGTATAGTTCTTTTGCATGATGACATAGATTGCTAACCAAATTATTTTTGTTGATAGTGTACAGAAGAAAATCATCATTAACGTGGTCAACGGAATGCCATTTAATTAAATCAACCAGACAAATCTATTCATATTTACGAAAACTAACTATTGCGTACATTTTTAAAGAATAAGATCAAATCTGCCAGATCTATCTGGCAACGTGACCGATTTGAGGGTGCTGCACAAAGAAATTAATCTTGTTTATTTGAGCCTATTTGTAAATAATTAATTTTTATTTGTTGTACGAAATTGCATTTTTTAAACAATGACCAAATTTAATTCAAACTACAACACTACAATATTACACTTAGTTGGGGAAAAATTTGTCTATTTTCACAAATTTAGTTTAGATTTGTCTATTAATTTGGTGCAACTTTTGTAACGTTTTTGTTACACTAACACGTCTTTACAATACGAGTGATATTTTCCATTTAGAAAATTGTTAACAGGTACATTCTACTGCACATATTCATGCAAAATTCCATAAAAAAATACTTACCTCACACATAACCCAATCGTCTGTGTGTTTACCACAATCCACTTTGTCCACGGCTTCATAAAATTTCATTATTTCTGGATTATCGATGGGTACTTCGGGCATCATACACTCTCCTTGGTTCATCACCGAACGTATGGAACGCTCCATAATTTCTCTGCGTTTATAGATGGGAGAAACAAAAACAAAAACAATTAATTGGCAACTATGTGAGCGTTCCGGGATGGAGTCATGATATAAAGACAGTCATGTTATACCCAATCAGAAGAAAAGAATAACAACCCTGAAACAATATTTTGACAACTATAAGAAGAAGCTGTACGTGTTTATAATCAAATGTCCCCCAAAAAAGTATTTTCGCGAAATTTTTGATAATTTTGTTTTTCAAAAACATTCGAAGTTATTTATTGTAGTTGACGTCTTAATTTGCCTCAATACGTGTACAAAATAAGGATGGTGGTAAACGTTTGTGTGCTTTGAAGTTGGTTAAATGAGTGTAGACATCGTGCGTGCTGAAAACAAGCTGTGTTGCTACCTCATCGTGTAACTAATTGTGGCTAATTACGGCAAATAATGGAACATTTCTGGCAAATTATGGCAGATCTTGAGGTGTAAATAAGCCTAAAGCTATCTTGCTGTTATGGTGCTTTGGCGCTCTTTTCAACAATATATAAATTTGGACCTATAAAGTCTTAGGTAGACATCATCTAATTACATTTGCTATATAGAAATCACAATCAGAGCATCTACCAACTCTTCAGAGCCACAAGCAAACAAATACATCAGTTAATATGTTAACCAATCAATCTACCTCCACCACCGGCACGATACCCAAAGAAAAAACTTCCAAATCCGCCAAACAACAGCAGCCTCGCAAGCCCCCGCCCACCGTTGATACCTTCTGGCCATCTATCATGCAAGAAGTTCAAAGTATCGCTATGGTAGATGCCAAACATCAGGCATTGCCTTTAGCGCGCATTAAGAAGATTATGAAATTAGATGAAAACGCCAAAATGATTGCTGCAGAGGCCCCGTTGCTCTTTGCCAAAGCATGCGAATTCTTTATCCAAGAGCTAACCATGAGAGCGTGGATACACACGGACGAAAGTAAAAGGCGGACGCTGCAAAGGTCCGACATTGCTCAAGCTATAGCTAACTATGACCAGTTTGATTTTCTCATAGATATAGTACCCAGAGAGGATATCAAACCCTCCAGCCACAGAAAACATCACAATAATGACACCAACTCTGCAGGTAATGCATCAGTGAATAGCTTAACGAACACAACATCCGGCGCCACAAATGCTTCTGGTCAAGATATAATGAATGTAGCTGTTTCCACGGAAGCTGTCACATCAATACCACAAATTTCAAATCAGCAACCGGCGACTTCCGTTTCGTCGGCAGCCTCCACTAACACACAACCCGCCGCCGCTCAAGTCCTGACAACATCGCACCCCACCCAGCAGTTACAGATCATACAACAAACCGCCCAACCGCAACAGCACATGCAATATTTTATCACATTACCGGGTCAGCAGCCGGGGCAAGCTCAATTACAATTGCATCAGTTACAGTTACAGCAACAACAGCAGCTTCCAAATACCATAGCCACTCCCCTAGCCGCAACCAGTTTGAATTTAGTGGCGCAACAGCCCCAGCAATTGATATTAACAGCAGCTAATCCCAGTGGCCAATCGACAAATATGGCACAACAGCAACAACAAGCGGCAATTTTGCAGAATCTGGTACAACAGCAGCAGCAACAACAACAAACGGTTCAGCAACAACCGCAAGTGCAGTTGCTGCAACAAGTGGTGGTTACTCCAACGGGTGAAATAGCTAATATGCCAGTAAGTTGCAGAGTCCCTATAAGGGTTTTACTTTCTGTTATATAAAAAAAACTGCAACATTTTTTCTTTTAGATTGCCATTAATGCTAACCAATTGAATCTGTTACGCCTGCAAATGCAACAGCAACAACAGCAGCCGCAACAACATCATCAACCAGCACAACAAACCACGCATCAGTCCACGCAACAACAATTAATAATACCAACAAATTGTCAACTGTTAACGGCTCAACAACTATTGCAGCTGCAGCAGACTCACGCAAATTCTACTGGTGGCACAGGAGCCACAGCCCATATTGTGCACCACCAGCAGCAGACTCAACCACACCATACTTCTCAACCCGCCACAAATACCATTTACATCAATGCCAGCAACGCAACAGCGACGCCGAGTAATGTGCAAACTGGTACAGCTTCATTGGTGCCTACCGATCGTAATTTGGCAAACACGTTTCGTAATAATTGCTAGCCTTCACAAATTGGTCAAGGTGATAATATCTAGAAGTGTTGTGCTGTAGAGAAATTCCTCAAAAATCGCAAGTTTCTAATAGAAAAGGTCTCTTCACTAGTAAAGCTGTGTACAAAGAAACACATATATGAAGTTTCTCCAATTCAAGCCTTTCGTTTGGGATATCTTTGAAGAGAAAATTATATTGCAAGACCTTCTCCAAATATACGATAAAGTAATAAAAGTTTTTATTTGTAAACCAAACTCTTGCGATGAATTTGTATACAGAAAAATTTATTTATGAGCAATTTACATCTTTAAAGACGATTCTCTTAACACATATTCCTTTTTTTTTTTTTGATAGGAATTTTTCTACCGAACTCAAATCTTGGATACAAATATCCACCAACGGTAAATAATATTGTATTTATACGGCAGGAGTTGTGACGTCTTTAGGTTTATATTTTAAATGCCATCTTTTTCTGTAGCACTCTTAATTACCCTAGACTAAGTTTTTAAGAGATATTATTTTGTAAATTCCACTTATAGGTGTAAAAATTAAATTGTTTTTAATCCATTGTGAAATTAACATAATCATTGTGTTGTAAGTATAAATATATAATATAATATATATGCATACATATATAGATTTTAGGATGGAACTTATTGTAAGTGGAAGACGGATTTGTATAAAGGAAATGCATATATTTAAATTCATTTGTTAAATAAACTATTAGTGTAATATTTTAAGAAATAATAATATATTTCACTTCATACAAAGAGACAGGGGGACAATTTTACATTAAACCATAAAACCAGCCATCTTACGTTGTAATTTTCATGTTTTGCCCATATACATGTGAAACATTTACATTTTTACTGATTGACCTCAGCGAAGTAGACGGAGGTTTAACTGCCACATTCACATTCTATCGTAATCAAGATTTTGAAGGTGCGAAGAATGATACAATTATATCAGATATCGTAAATAGGGGGAAAGGAAAGCTTAAAATATTTTCCTCGAGTCCAAATGTACCAACAGCCACAATTATAATATGCAGAGTTCTATAAAAGGTTTCTGCCTCTTTGTCTATCAATGCTATTATTTAAAATACATCTCGAGAACGTGGAGCGGTTATAGTAAGTTTGAATGGATGATCTATGATTTGCTGCAGCAGCTCGGATGTAGCGAGGTGATAATCCTTAAAGGATTGATCTGACATGTTTAAGCATATTTGAGAAAACTGGCAAAGGATTGGATCAATTTGTTAGTGTGTCATCTCCTTTGTATGGTTAATAGATATGTATAATAAATATAAATTTTGTGTTCAGGATTGATAGTTTTGTGATTTCTTCCGTCAGCAGTTTTTTTTTTTTTTTGCTCCACAAGAAGACCCCAGCATTTTCCATATTCCTTTAGGTATCCAATAATCACAATCTTGTTGGACGTGGCGAAAGCGTTCCTTTTCTGTGCATAACATAGCGATGTAACTAATTTTTCAATAAAATATTCACTGAAATATTTTTCAATCTCCACGCCCAAAAATAAGGCGTTGCCATTACAAAATGCATGAATTAAGGAAGTTGCTTCATGTATCTATCATTTTCCCCTGTATAAAACTGTATATTACTCTTAATTAGGGATAATATTAAAAATGGGACCGCATAACCCTGTGGCCATGGGCTACATACCAACCGAAACGACATCTTCTGATTCATAATGTAACAATTTGTCTTATTTCGCCAATAGAACTCTAATTTTTTTTTCTTTTTTTTATATATATTTTTCCATAATTTTTTTTTTTTTTTTATACGTTAATTAAACCACCTCCACCACCTCCAACTAATTTACCAACTCATCGCCAGATAACTAAAGTCGTCAAAAATGAACTCTTTTCACACCAAATTATCGGGTTCTTTTTAAAAATATACATTGTTTTCAATATACACGACCACAATTTGGCTGTTCTCTTAAAACTACTTGTATTGAGATGACTCTCGTGTTCATCAATTACTATACTATATTGGCTACTACTATAAATAGTAGAATTATTATTACTACAGAGTTGTTTCAATTCTTATTCAATTGGGATACTTCTTTATGCTGCATTTAAATAACAAATGATGAAAATGTAAAAAAACTCATTCTTCTAGAGGAAAGTTCAGTCTTTGTATGGACAAGCTTTTTCTCCATTGAATCGATTTTGGCCAACTTCGAATTAAACCTTTCTGTGACTGAGATATTTCAATGACAAATTTCAGTTACCTGACTCAAGTGATTCAGCATTTATTGTGGTTTCAAAGAATTGACGAACGCAAAGACATGGTAAATCGGCTCAGATTTTTACTACGATTAGAAATATATATGCTTTCTGATGAATAATTATAGCTGTTATACAGGGATCTTAGCTACCCGATTGATGCAGTTGGCAACAAAATTATCATTCTGTATTAAAGCTTATTAAATGTATCATAATTCCCATAAAAAAGAAATGGGAAAAGAGATAGGAATGTAGAAATGCTTTGGTTAACAAGAAGAAAATATTGCACATTGTGTACCGGCGCGTTGTCTTTCTGTTGGACGTTTCCCCATTTCTTCATATATGAGATGTAGTAAAAAGAAATCCATTATTTTTGTATAACTTTGAAGGCTTTACTTAACATAGGTAGAACAATCCAATATATGTTAAGAACGTAACGTTCTGTTCGACAATTTGTTGCAATTTTGAAGGTAATTCTATTACGGCTCTCTCATAGAAGCCCCGTCCCTATTGGCAAAAAAACTGGAACAGTCGATTTTCGGAAGCTTCTCTTGAGGCGTATTTGTCCACAAAATCACACACCATAGATAGCACCTGGCATCAAATGATTGATGCCAGGTGCGGAATGTAAGGTGGAATCATGAAAAAAATTCCAACAAAGCACCCAGACCTAATGGCCAGTCGCTATTGATATGTGTGTCCTGGCATTGTCGTGATGGAACACAGTTCTCCTATTGGCCAAAGTCGACCGCTTCTGGACGATTGGTCCGTTTAGACAACCAAATTGTTGACCTACAAGCCCATATTAAGAGTATGGCTGTAAGGGTGCAGTTCATGATAGATGATTCTTTGTCAATCCCATCAAACGCATAGAAAAACCTTCCAGATGGTTAACCCTGGCTTGGCCACTGTTTGCGGTGGCCCATCGAGATGCTATGTTTTCGCTTGACAGTGACCTACTTTCCATTACCAGATATTATTCGCTTCGGAAATGGGTCGATTTTGTTGCGATTTAGCAGCGATTAGCAGGTGGAAATTCAATCTATGAAATTTTTTGCATTAATTAGTGTGGCATTCATAAATCGAGCTTCTTTTTATATTCAGCATTATTCAAGTGGTTTGAAATTTTTTTTTCTGTATGTTGTTTAGCTCCTGGGCAGCCGAGACTGTGCTTACATGATGGTTGAACTTGAGGATTTTCATTATTTTATCGGGAATTGGGTCAGAGTGTGGTGTATTTTTGATATCAAAATTACCGAAACAGAATCGACGTAACCAATATTGCGAGGGATTGGCTGTTACAGCACGAGGACCGCAAACACAATTGATATCGAAGAAAGATTGTAAAATATGGCTCATTTTCTCTTTGCTGGTCTCCATCTGTGAGGTGCGCTCAAACAGTACTGATTCAAGCAATCCCAGAATTAGTTAGAAGTTTTGTGAATACGAAATCTTAACTTTCTAACACCTTTCGCAAAACAATGGATTTCTTTTTACTATGGCTTATATAGAAATTGCAAAAAATGCTTTAGTCTAAAAGTAAAAAATATGAAATACGCCATTATAAAGATGCTAGGGCAGACTTCTAGTCACGCACTGGTTAATACCAACATCGGAGTTTGTGATTTTAGTCTTACAACAAATTTCAACAGATTTTTGAGAGTAGCATTCCGCAAAAGCTATGAAAAAGAAAAGATCATTAACGCAACCGATAATAAAATGACGGCTACATTAGTAGCAGAAGAAGGCTAGCGGATAAGAGACTACAATGCCAATCATTTCGATAACGAAAATAATATCGTATTATACTATATTTTTTCTGGGTAATTTAAAAAAAAATCTTTCTACTGTGTGTGTGTTGTCCTATACAGTATCTTTAATGAAAATTAGTCTGTGTTAGTTCTGGCTAACTACTATTAGCAGAATATCTACGATTTTTAGAGTAATATACCAATAAATTTATTTCAGCAGACATATAATTCGATTCTAGCGGCCATTGGTAATCATTTTGAAAGAACCGATAAGGCAAATATTGTATCACTTCAGGCAATCACGGTGTATAGCCGGCAAATTCACTTCCGATTACCTTGGAAAGTATTTTTGAGTAGACATAAATGATTGTATTTAATAATTATAATAACCGAAATTTTTAAATCCCTTGTGGTTACAATTTGCTGCTATGCTTTTCTTAGGCAAAATTATGCACTGTGGAGATACGAGGAGATGCAAAGAGAAAAATGTCCAAAATATAATAGCTAAATAAGAAAAGTTGTTTAAAATTTCTAAGAAATTGTCGGTATCGTTTTTACGCGAAAGTCTTTTTTTTCTGTTTACAGCTATACAGCTATTATTGAATGCCCAAAACTTCCTTCCAAACATTCGTGTGCACATTCTACCATGAAAGTGGGAGGAACCATAGCGAACATTCAAAGTTCGGTAACTTTTGCTGGAATCGGAACGTAACCCTCTGATATGAAGAACCAGAAGGACGCAGGAACAATAAAAACATTGATACAAATGAACTCAAAGCAGGAGCTGATATCACTTTTTGCAACATAACAATGGCATTAAATCAAATACGTACATTTGATCACGCTTGTCCATGGTATTAACGTTCTTCGTAACATAGTACAAACCGGCTCCACACATCACCAATAAAAATACAAATTTAATGTGATGATAGCGCAACCTTCCCAAGCGTAGGCGCATTTTTGATGTTTCTTTTTCCACACCTAATTCACAACACACATTCAACTAATAACTGTAAATTTTTGACGATTTCAATCGCTATTTTATTAGAAATCTATCACACGATAAAGTTTTTCCTCGATTATGGCATTTTTGTTGTTACTGTCTGATTGGTAACTTCTGGTATAGTTGCCATATTTTACGAAGACTTTTTCAAATATAAAAAAGTTTAGCAAAAAAAAGGTAATAAATAATAATTGTAATAAATAAATCCAGACAAACTGTGTCTATTCATCAATATTCGTGTCTATCTAGAAATTTTCTAAAATAAATCCCAACTTTGGGACCGCAATTACATTTGGAAATTCATATGGCTACGCTAAAGAGCATCCCCTGAAATTTGAATGTAAATAAATAAACAGCTGTTGTGTGAAGCGAATTTATGTTCAAAAGTATTTGCATCAAAAATCCTGTATGCGCATAGACAAATTATTCTGCTCTGGAGTCAAGATTAAGATAATTAGAGAGACCAGAAAGTAATATATATCGCTCTCCTTCATTACCCTCTCTACACAACAACTCCGTAGCTTTGCATACTGATTGCTATTTTTGCAGATTATAGTAAGTTTATAAATAAATTATGGAAACCATTACATATAACGTTAAAAAACGGTAAGCTATTAAAGTTCCACATTGGGAAAGAGAGCGAGATTGAGTAAACTTTGGAAGGGAGCAAAATAAAAATTGTTCTATATAAAATTGCCTAAAAATAAATATTTATCAATATGGCTCATAATTTTGTGTGGCAAATCTCATTTTGTTATTTTTTGTTACGGTTGGCGAGATTAAATTTTGATGGATAAAAACAAAAATCTTGCTAAATATTGCTCTCGCAAGATCTGGCATTTTTGTTAATACACTACATAAACAATATTTTTTCAGTAATGCGTTCAGACGTGTGCCGAAATTCCGAGAAAGAGCTAGAAGGACGAAAAACATATGCTCCATTCTACAGAAGTTATTGACACAAGATTTTGAAAGAGGGCCAAATTATGGTTGACTTTCTGTTTTTTCATTGGGAACATCTTCGTTAAAGCGGGTAAAGGTAGGTGTCCCCAAAACAAGTTCATTCCGTTGCGTCAAAAGAATGATTTGATTATTTCTTATGTATGCAATTTTTTTTTTATCGGAATCCCGTTTAAAGCATTACATTTGTTCTGTGATTTTCTGGGATTTCCAAATGCAATTTAGGAACTACAGTTAGCCGACGACAGAACAAACAAAACAACATACCCTAACTTATTACATTTGAGAATATGTGATTTTTTCAAAAATCGTTCTTATGGAAAATCGTTACAAGACGTGAACTACATCGGATTTTGGAATGAGGATTTAGTGTTAATGGGCATTACTATAATTGCTATAATAATAACAAATAAATTAAAATATTTCCTAACTCTACTTATGCCGTTTTTCCTTCTGAACAGATAGCAGATATATAAGTTATAGTTAGTTATCCGTCTGTACTGTTTTCATTTTTTTAAAACAAAATGGAAAAAAAGAAATTACTGGTTTTCAAATTATAATTACTAAACAGCCGCATAAATCGCTCGTACTCACTTTTTGTGTGACCACCTATGCCCTTAAGTTCTGATTAAATAACCTTCTATTTCAATGCCCATAAACGTCTCTTACCACGTAGTTTCGAGGAACTTAATTTTAAAATCTTTAATTAAGCAGGACGCACGCCACAAGAAAAACGTATAGACGTAAAAACCAGTTTTGAAGTTTTTACGTGTATACTTATTTCTTCTTTCATTGGAGAACATACCTTAAGGAATACCTTTAATGGAGTCAGTACTTTTCTGCGCCGTAATTATGGACAAAACGAAACTCTAATAGAAGTGGGTTGTTTTGACTTACATATGAGTGTGAATTAATTTCCAAATAATTTGAAATATTTAACCAATACTTTATTTTTTTAGGAAGACCAATAAAATCCTCCTTAATTTAACTTATAATTTAATATATATGCATTAATATCGTACTAGTTTACAATTCTAGATTTGGATGCTGTTTTAATACAGAGTTTTAAAGAAAAATTTGACTCAGCTTAGCTGTAATAAACTTTCCAAATTTTCTTAGCTTAATTGTGACACGAATTTCCTAGCTTACTAAATATCACAAAACCATAATTTTACCTGATTTTAGGAGATGTAGCTTCTCATACGTGGGACCATTTCATTATTTGAACCAAATGATTGATAATTTCGTTATAGTTATTTGAAATCAATCGTAGCCAAATTATGTTCAATTACCATTACTTTGGTGATAGTTTTGTGTGACTTATAGACGATTATATTATCAATTGTAATGAAATCGCACCAATTGTTCAGTTAAAAAAGAACTGAAGCTTATTTGCACATTGCAATTCGCTTTTCTCGTGAGCTTATTGTAATATATTGATATATTTCAAAAACAATATTTGGTATAACCGAATGGTCTTTTGACCCAATTGTAGCAAGTCTTTTAAACAATTGTTGAGATTTCATTTCAATTTATTCAAATAGTAATAATAATATTGAACATTTGTCAATACGATTGAATTGTAATGAAATATTTTCAATTTTTATTTTTTGAAACGATTGTAATGAAACTTCAATTGTAACGAAATTTCTTCATGTATGTAACTTCCAACTCCACGAACTAAATTCATGACTGCAGTTCTATCGTTATACTTTTCTATCATTATTATTATAGCTTTCTTCCGTTCTATTTAAATTTTTTACTAACATGTTTTTTTTTTTCTAAAATACTAACATCTGTTTTATTAATAGTACTAAAAACTTTTGTATCCAACGTGTATTGCATAGAGTTTACCTGAAGAGTTTCACTAATTTTTAATCGCAATTGTTTACTTTGACCCTCGGTAAGAAATATTCACAAATAACAGCTGCAAAATATAATACGCCAACTGCTATAAAATAAAAAGCATATACAGCAAATTGATCTATGCAGCTGAGCGCAAGCTCCGATGACGTCACCACAGCGGTTAAAATCGTTTGTAAAACTAGAGCGATCATTGTATTAAAACCGAAGACCAAACCAAAACTATCTTCCTCCAGATAACGGGCTACTTCAGCTCTATGGGAGGAAAACACAAAGAAACAAAGTTATAGTTTAATTTATTTTTTTACAATATTTAGTAACGTTCTTACCCAGCCACAGTTATGATAAAGCCGTATAAAGCTCCAAAAATGATGTAGCCTGTATAAGATAAGTAAAGGCTCTGAGTCCAACAGATTAATAATATGGCACCGCCCTCAGCAGCGGTTAGAATGGATAGTATAAAAAGGCTTGTTAGTGATTTGAGTCGATCAGTATGAATGTATCCAGCTATTATAGCAAATAGAGCCGCTAAAGCGGTAAAAACGGCGTCAACAGCACCGTTCCAAATCGTCTTAGATAAACAAAAAAAAAAAACACATAAAAAATGATTATAAAATGCAAAATCAATCATTATAAACTGTTAAACTTAATAAAATAAGGCAGCAAATTCAAATTCATTCACTATTAATTGAAGTTACACATACTCTTGTTCACACTTACCTCAGATGACGGATTTATTTCTTTCCACACTAATTGTACGTATGATATCACTTGCATATAACCACAAAGGCCTATTGCATACCAAATAGACCATTGCAAAACGTTAACATTTGTATAGGCGTTACGGAAATGAGTCCACAATAGCATGACGGGTGAGTAAACGTTTGTATTTACACTAACATCACTTTTTTCATCCACAGACCTTCTATCCACCGCTTCTATGGAGGACATAACAGGACTGGAAGCAGCATACGGCTGGCGATGAAAATACAAACTCCTCTCAACCTTGGGCAAGGCGAAAGCCAACAGAGTCGCTGTAATCTGAGCTGGATATTTAAAGGAGGCAAAAGAATTAGCATTTATTTTGGTAGTTTGTTTTTTCTTCATACATACTTGCTAATGTTATATAATTAAGATCTCTAAAGTTCATAACCTCAAAATGATACAGTAATTGTGCCGATATGCTGGCCACCATTTTGCCAGCAAACATGGCGGCTCTAGTGTGGGACGTTACGCGCGGATAGTACTTTTTATCGACCTTAGCATAAATATATGTATAATAGGCAACTTCAGCTGCCATGTAAGTACCATAAAAGAATTCCAAAGTCATTAAAGCCTCTAAAGACGTAGTCCACAACAGCATGCTCCATACAATTATGCCGGTAACGCCGATAGTTATAATTAAAGGTTTGTAACTGGAATTTAATAGGATTAGACTATTAGTCGAAAAATGTTTGGAGCGGGTTTCTTTTCACTTACAGTAAATAATCGGTAATTAGGAATACTACGACCAATTGTGCTAAATAGGAATAAGTGCCCATAGGATATACTTGACGATTCAGCTGTGGAATATAAATAAAAACGATGTATAGTTATACAGTGAGTAATTATGTTTACTGGCGCATGTTCATGAAGTGAATTTCCTGAATGATAAAGCATAAACTATAAAAATCGCCATTGGACTTAACTGGACTTAACATAAAATTATTTATTATATACGAGCAACTGAAATACCTGTGATTGGAAATAATTAACATCTGCAAATTCAATATTAAGCGGATTTTGAAACCATGCTATAGCATACCTATCCTAAAGCTAGTATATCCCAACCATCATAATACTTCTAAATTTTTGTCACCGCTGGCGCAAGAATAGAGAAAAAGGAAGTATTTAGCTACATCTTAAAACCAATGTAACTACATCTTCCTGATTTTGAATAGGCAAATTAATAGCTAATACGATTTCACTACCACAGCCCAACATCCTTGAAATAAACCATAACACCTGCAAAGAAAGAAGTGTTTTGCCCATCAAACAGTTCTCTCTACAAGCTGATGAAACACCCGGACGAAATTGGAGAAAGACAAAATGGAATAATAAGGTTTAGGTTGATTATATGCAATTCTGTAACTGGCTTTGGCAATTTGTGAACCAAATCGGTTGTGGATCAACATCAGCATATGAAACTGTGGAACAGAACGGTTACAAAATCTCCCATAATACAATATTAAAGCTGCACAGTAAAAAAAGAAAGCGAAAATGGAATATTATAGTCTGGGGTGATTATAGGCAATTCTGTAACTGACTTGGGCAATTTGTGCACCAAGTCAGCTATGGATCAACATCAGCATATAAAACTGTGGAACGGAGTGATTAACAAAATCTCCTACAATACAATATTACGGGGTAAATAACATTCTATGGAGATGAAATTTTCAAAAATCAGTTATTCTGCAACATCTTAAATTAACGTCACGGAAAGCATTGGGTGTCGCTACCTTATAATCGATCAAAATAATACCTTTTGTACTCTTGTTTTACTGACCATCTGCATTATTTTTTTTAAGGATTCTTCCCTGAATACGCTAATTCAAAACAACGTTGATAACCGGCTAACAAAATTGTTCAATACTTTATTTTATCGGGAGGAAAGCTTTCTAGTTGTGATTTGTAAACAATCGATTGTATCTGCCATTTCATAAAATATTTTTTTAACTTTTTTTATTTTAATAATATAATAAAATCTATGTAAGCGTTGGAAAACAACACAAAACTAACCTGGTACCGCTGATTATTTTCAACGAGGAAAAAATATTTCAAGGAAGTTTTTTCTCTTGCGCAAGACATAGCACCAAGTTCTAGAGGGAAACCTAAACTGACTACCACGTTCGTAAGCAGAAAGAAAATACTATGTTTCTTCGCGAGTGAAATTTCATTTCATTTAATTCATTAATTCAATTGTAAACATTTCAAATGAAATAGCAATAAAAAACATACAATTACACAATTTTGCAAATTTATTATCGAATCTATTATAGCGTAAAAACATCAGTTGTTTCGATTTCGATGTTGGAAACAACACAAGAAAAGCTAGCAAAGCCTTGAAATTTTTTTTGCGAGCAAACTATGTTCCGTGAAATTGTTTCCTCGTGAAAAAAAAACATAGTCCGTAACTTTTATTGTAAAACTGTTAAATTGTCTCCATTCATATTAAGGTGATGACACGCTTTCATACAAGTTTGACAGTTTTAGCCTTGTTTGAGAAAATTGGCAAATGATTCATATGCAAATTTAACCAAACTTCCCACAAATAGGATTAAATCACCTAGTCCGATCTTTTAGTGTGTCATCCTCTTTGCAATTTTATAGCTGAAGTAAACCATTATAATCTTTAGAAAATCTTATCAACTCACTGGTGACTGGCTGCCCTTCACTGAAGGGCATAGTGATGTGTGATAAAAAATATTTGCCTTCAAATTTGACGATCATTTTTCATATTGAGTTTCACCGTAAAAGTCAGCATTGAAATTGAAGCTTAAGTGAAAATATGACTCTTTGCTTAGCTGACTCTCTGCTCCCATACGAAACTAACCACCGGCGAATCGCCTACGTTGAACGAATCTAAGTTGGCGAAATGTTGGAAAAATAATAGAAATTTTGAACATATCAAGTCAATACAACCACAAAACAAGTATATATAAATGAGAACATCTTATTAAATATTAGTACATGACGTATGTAACACATTTTTTGTTGGAAAGCACTCACCTTTCGAAACAAATTATTTTTAAACACTCACCTGATCCTCTGTTACGTTACGCCATGGTCCCGCCAAAAATTCCGTTATAAACGGCTCGGAGGGTCGGATTTCACGTACGAATCCAAACATGCACAGAAGGCCAGAAATTTTCATCCACTCCAGCATTTTGCAATGGAAATTTGTAGAAAGCCAATTGAAAGAACAATAATCGTCGAATGTCGTTCTGCTATACGTTGAATAATTTCATAACGAACGACAATATCTCTGGCCACAGCAGGATGGAAGAATCTCGCGCTCAAACTGAAGGCAATGAAATGAATCAGTGGTGCTGCACCTGACTTCACTTATGTCTCATTTAACAAGATATCGTCAAAATTATAACGATGTTAATGACACTTATTGGCAATCGTAAACCCGAACGTAATACAACAGCAATGTTGCGGAGTAGCCCGTATCATATTGTGCAAAATGTTAAGTGACTGCTTTGTGACAGTTTCTAAGGTATTTCTGCAATCTTTTTAGATTTTCGCTTATCTAATCATACTGGATGCGATGTTTTACAACTCGTTTTGTGCGAATCAGACGTTGCAGACCTAGTGCATGTTTATACTTTTCTTTTATAATCTATAAACAAATTTCCAGCGCAATTGTGATTTATTTGCTTCGGATCTATAGCTTTAGTTAGATAATATACCGATGCATAAAGACGTATGCATTGGAATTCACTGCCAACTACCAATCCACCTCAATGTCACAAAATAGAATGTATCTGAAAGCAACAACAGATAGATAGAGAGAGAAAGAGAGAGAGAGAGGATGAGCGTGTGAGAGAATGAATCTACAATTTTTTTGTTAATGATTCTACAATTTTTTTGTTATGTTCACGTGAATTACATCTTGACCTCTTTTAACACTCACATTATTGTTACAAAAATATATCCATCACATTTATGTGTATATTTAAACTAGCTTTATTTCTTTAAGGGAATGACATTAAGGGGATTTAACGCTATTTGTGGGTAAGTTCCATGCGTTTTCTACAAGTAGGGTTAAATCCGTTAGACATATCTGTTACTATGTCATCCGCTTTACATACACAAAGTTTAAGCACATTGCATTGGTATTGGAATATATGTTACCTCAATGTCATCTGTATCAAAAATGATAATTTTTGGTTTTATGCTGATTTTATGACATAAAGATTACAACTCTACGTTCTTTTTAATTTTTAGTATATAAATTGGTACTGGCTTTTCAGGCTGTAACTTCGTAAAACATGATGGTGAAATTTAAAGCTAGATTTTTTTACCAAAAAGTAATACACCTTTAAACGAGGAAGATTGATTTGTAAGTAGCTGATTTATAAACAAATAATATAAACAAACAGCTGCACCTGTCTTTTTATAAGATTTCTAAAATTGTTATTGGTTTCTTTCAATAATAAAATTGTAGTGTAAATTTGTAGTAGTTCAAAGCTATGAATACAATATAAGGCATATTTGTAATCACGAGGAGAAACGACATAAGTACAGTTAAGACAAAGTTGTATTTTTTTGGCTGTTATTATTGTCCTTGTATCGTCACATATTTATGACCAATCCCCAATTCCTCACAGCCTACGATTTATACCATTTTTCAAAAAGGCGATTCTTGAGAAATTACGTAATGTCTTTAATGCGAATGAAAGTAGAGTACATAATAATAACATGTATCATGCGATTTCTATTTCTTGACAAATTGACAAAAAATCTCCACAGCAGCTATTTTTTAGAAATACTCAATATCTCAAAACAACAATTTCTGAGTTAAATTGTTTTCCCTTATAAGAAGAAAAATTGCTTAAGTAGAGTTCGTTATTATTATTGTGCTTATTCTAATGCATGTTTACGTCCAAATCCCGTTTCAAAATTCGGTGTAGGTCACATGTTGTAACAATTTTTCAAAACAGCCATTTCGTTTCTTCCTACCTCTAATAATTGATATTAGTAAGAACACAATTTTTGTAATTATTGTTTATGTACTTAAAACACATATTGACAGTTAAACGCGATTTCAAAATTCCTTATGCTTTGGAATTTGTTGCAAATTGTCATAATAGCGATTTTTGAAAAAAATGCGTAATATCTTAAAACGAAAAATTTATTATTTCTTTATAAGTTTAAAAAATTATGATGTAAAAATATGTATTACGATTTCAGTGTTGGAAAACAATATAAAAACGGTTTAGCAGCGCTGATTACTTAGCGCGGGAAATCGCGTTTTTCCTCATGGAGTGAACGCGGTATAAACTTCAAAATATTAGTCTCCTAACGTAAGTTCAGACATATGGATATGTCGATGGAATTATTTCACGTGTCATCGATAAGAAATTACTTTGGCACTTTGATCTACTGGTAGCCGTTTAACACACAGAATTTTCTGGCGAATTAGATAAATCAATCGATATACTATACGTATGACTATACGCGCCTTAACGACAAGTAGCAACTTCTAATATACACTTTATGAAGAAATATTATGGATAAATTGTATTGAATTCATCTCTTCCATGTATTTACATTTTTAACAATGTGAATTTGAGTGCTATAGTCATTAAATTGAATAACTTATGGATTTAAAACAATCCAAAAAACAAGTTTGTTCTTTGTGCCGTTAGACAACGTCGTAGTGTTAACACGACGAAAGCTATGGATAGAGAGAGCGGCATTAAAGCACGTGGTATTGCGTTCAGCAATTTACAATAAGAAAAATAAAAACAAACATATATATGAAGCAGAGTTACCGCTGCACAACGTTTCGAAGTTTTACAAAGTATAATTAATTCTAAATCGAAAAGTGCAAAATTTTCACGGTGAAATTAAACATAAAAAATGGTAGATTATATAATGTTTTTTTCTGCAAAGAAATAATAGGAACATAATAGTTGGACAGAAAATAGAGAAAAAAAAATAATAATAAATAAAATAATAATAATTATAAAAAATAGAAAACCCGTTAGAGCATTGAAAGATCATACTATTTTGAAAGAACGAATTGAAGAAATTTAAGAAAATTTGCTGAAGACGAATATTTTTTTTTTTTAATTTTGTGAACACTTGAGAATAGCTTGTATTTTTTGTACATAAACATTTAATGAGGGAAAAATAGTATTGCAGTAGAAAACTAAAAGAAAAATGCGTGATACTTGTTATAAAAGAGAGTTAGTATTTTTTTTTTTTTTTTTTTTTGATAAAATAATTTGCATAAAACATAGCTTAACCAACAACAAAAAAACATTTGCTTATTGGATCTGAAATGAGGGAGAAAGAGTGCGAAATTTGCAAGTAATCAGTTCTGTTAGAGACAGCGCAGAGTAGCCAAATCATGTTT
>JAHXMU010036784.1:39986-56461 GCA_019455685.1 Philornis downsi
GTACTAACCAATCAAAAATGGGTGATATAGGTCCTTGTTTTCATAGTCTTAGTATAAGAGGGTCATCCAAGCATGGATTTATCGATGCAACAAGATTCTATAGCCTACATATATAAAAAAATATCAAATAACTTACTGGAACAATCTTTTTAATTTTCTTTTGAAGATTAAACACATAATGCGAATTTTGCAAGGAAAGAAACACTATAGCATTTGCTGACAATTACGCTTATTTTGTTAATCTTTTTTTGCAAATATTTATTTGGGATATTATTAGGTACATAATTTTTAAAATATTTACAAAACATAAACATCTTTTATATTTGAATTTAAACGTTTTATCGATTCAAAACGGACCAATTTCCTAAGTTGACTGATCTGGCATCAAAACCATGTGTAAAATAGATTAGACATATACCTATACATGGCTTTTGCTGACATTGTGCGCCAGAATCTTACGCCGATCCAAAATCCTCGGTGGTCTATCAGTTTTGACCAGGCAAAGAATTCTGGTACATCTAGTACATTTAACAGTATTTTAATACATTTAATAATAGTTTGAAATAAATTTGATCAGACTTTAGACACAAAATAGTTTTTCAGTACTATGAAAGTTTTTTCATGCACGTGACCAGTGTTAAACGTAGTATTCTCGCAATTATCAGCCCATGATTGATATCTTATGCATGTAGCAATTAAATATGATTGGTGTCTATGAAGACACTTTTCATATAGAGCACATGTATAAAAAGGAACACTTTTATATATAATATTAAAACACGGTTCTTGATAAAAATTGTCGTTAGAAAAGAGTCTTTCTGCAGAAACATTTTTTCTTAAGACGTTTCTCCAAAATGAAAATTTTCTACAAATATACTTTTCTATAGGAAACTTTTCTCCGTAAACAATCTTTCAATTGAAAAACTGTTTTTAGGACAATTTTCCAGATGTAGTGTATCTTACAATGTTAATAAATTAATATAATGGTAATAAATAAATTAACGGAAATAGTCGGCGACTATTTTAAACTGATGAAAGCCGCAAAAATCGGCGTGTACAAAAACAGATGTTAGTATTACATGCTTTTTGCATGAAAATTTGACAAATTATCCACAAATTAGGTTAAATGTGTCAAACCAAACAGTTAGTAAATCATCGCTTTAAGATTTAGATCAAAATAGTATCGGTATTTACAGTTTTTTTTAACAAAAAATGCGACTAATAAAAAAATGGCACTTAGTGTTTTCACTCAAAATTTGAGCAGACATTTTTATCCGTCGGGTGATTTCAGAGCCATCAGTAAACAATTATCCGCGTGATTTTTATCCAGAGAGAAATAAGTTCTCTTTTCTTACTCTGGTACTACTTTTCTTGATTTTATTTCACTTTGCGTTGAGCTGGTTCACTGATAGGACCATACCCGGGGAGTAGTGAATTGTATGGAAGCATGAACACTTTTTCCACACAACACTTGTAAAGTAGTAATGTAAGGTGTAGAAGAAATAAAGAAAAAAACAGAAAAGTGCAGTGATGAAAAATATTTAACTGAATAATGAAAAATATTAAAGAAAAACTACAACCAATGTGAAATACTTGGAAGTAAAATGAACGCATCAACCGAATGAATTGTGTATAATATACGAAAAAGAAGGAAAATTATGTACAAAAGCAGAAAGCTTATCCGAGAAAAAGTCTAATTGAAATCCTTTACTAAAGAAGTGTTAGTATGAGTGTGTTTTATTTTTTTTTCTTGTACATGACAATTTGTGGCTGAGTATGGGCAAGCGTGTATGTGTGCATTCGCCGAGATGTGGTGTTGTTTTTGTTTTGTTATTTTAGTGGATGCGTGAGTACGAAAAAGAAGAAGCAGAAAAATATACGGATTTTACGTCGGGTGTGTGTAGCGGAACACAATGTGAAAAACAGAGATGAAACAACAACAAATACCTACGTATATACAAATTTTAATGGGAAAAGTATTGTGATATAAAAGAATGTAACACGAAAACAAGTGGGTAAAGAAGTGTACAACAGGATAAGGGGCATGTTATAAGCACAGTTGAGCTTGCTTGTCGGCTACATCGTTTTGTGAATGTACACATCCATGTCAGTGAGAATGTGTGGTGAAGGGTGCGTTAGTTAGAAGAGCGACGGAGAGAGTGGGACATCGTGCCGCTGCATGTGCGGATGTATGTATGGCAAGTGCCTAGGCCACCGGATGGGTGGGTGGGTAGTAAGGTGTTCGTTCACTCGCTTTGTATTTTTGTGTGTGCGCTTTATTTTGGAAAAATATTTGCTCATTTCAATTTTCTTGAATGAATGAATGAAAAATGTTCTCGTTGATACAAAAGCTTCGTTCTGGCTGTTGCCGTTGCCACCGTTGCTGTGTGTCCCCGTGTTGTTATTTTTGTTGTTGATGGCAAGCTGTGCGAAAAACGAAGGAGGAAAAGCGTGTGGGATTTAGTGGGAATATTGTTGTTGCTAAACGATATGCATTCAAACTTTTGCTCCCCTTTAAGTCTCTCACTCGGCTCAGAAACTCCCGTTGTCCAGAGTTGCCACTTCCGTGTGCTTTCATTAAAGTGCCTACAATACGTGCCACTGTGCGAAAGATTTGCTAATCAGGCATTTATGTATTTCCATTTGGAAATTTGTGGTTTGCTTTGCGATGGATTCTTACCTTCTTATGGCTTAAATACCTATAATACTTTCTTGCGGTGGTAGTTTCTTGAAAGATTATACTATGTTGTATTTGAGGGTAATTTTGTAGACTGTTAATATTTGGAGAATGACAAAAACACAGTCAAAATAAAAAAGTCTTTTAAAATTTTGAATATTGCGGTGGCCAGAAGTGTTTTTAAGAATGTGTGGTGTGAATGGATCTGGTTGCATGTCTTGCAATGCTTTTCCTGCTTGTAGGACGTTTTATAATATCTTTGGGCGAGCTCATGTACGTAGCCTTTACTAAAATTCCGATATATGTAAGTCGTTATTCCACAGACATATCTCCCGCACAACTGTATAGTGGGAGATTGACTTCTGTACTTTTCACAAACTTCAATGAAAAGATGAAATTGATTAAATGCACGAATATGTTTTAGTGGGTTCAAAGACAGTGTTGTTGAATTATGCAAAAGAACGAAGTTTTGTTTTGCGCGTACATTCGTCCCTTTGCGCCGCTTACGCCATGCGGCGATAATTATTGAAGCTATGGTTTACAGTTTATCATTTGTTTGGAAAATTGAATAAACGATGCTGAAGAATGCGTCTTTTATAGAATATTATAAGTCGCATTTGTATCATACAGTGTATTTTCTATAAACTTTGTATGTTCTACATAATTTCTATAATCTACGGTTTTATAAACTTTTACAACTATGGCAGCTCTGTGCAGCCCCAACACTACTGTAGTCGTGTCTACCTGTGCCTCTCCCTGTAGTCTCTCCCCACAATACACATACATACGTCAACAATGACCATGTTGTCGTTGAACGTCGTCGAAGAACATCGTTATCGGTTGTTTCTTTTGCCGTCCATGTCTCCCACCACAAACGTACTACCCATAGAAGCCAACACACACTCGCCCGTTTGCTCGCAATATTACCAGTAAACATGAGTCGGGTCGGTCGGTCGTCGGTCGTTTGGTTTGTTAAATAAATTTTATTTAATTTTTTTTTTCCTCATAGTTCATTTGTATTAATAAAATGCAAAAACTGCAATTTTAATTTGTCGAGCAAAACAAAAAAATGAAATTGTTATATTTTTCTAAATCAAGATAAATGTAAACTAAAATTGTGTAATAAATGAAGGAAAATATCAAACGAAAAAGATTTTCAAGTGATTTTAGCGACAAGAAAATGTGTTTTCCCTAAAGAAAAATGTATGTCTTGTGAGAAATAGAGAAATTTTACAAATTTTATTTTGAAAAACAAAATTAACTGTGAAAAAAAAGAACAAAACTCCCAAAGAAAATCGTCTTCACATTCTAGTAAATGTTCGAGGTGGTCTTCTTCGAATCATCGCCAGCAACATCATCGTCATCGCTGTCCGTCGTATTCGCAAAGAAACTGCAGTCACAGAACATCAACGGAAATTGAAATAACCATTTTTCACAGTCTGAAATTCAAAAAAGGTAAGAAAATATGTAAATTAAACAATTTGTATCAAAAACGCAAGAAATATTTATGTGACGGAGAAAAATAAAAAATGAGAGGTTAAATAATAATTTTAAGTAATGTCCTATGTCTAGCTGCATAGCAATAAATGTGAAGCAAAGGGTTGCCAACTTTCAACAAACGCTTAATAAATTGTAAGGGATAGATTATTTAAGAATGCAAAGAGCAAGAAATTAAAATATAAACTACAATAATGAAGTTCTACTTTGAAAGTATCGCTACTATGCTTGTGCGTCATTGTGAACTGTGGATTATTCACAACTGCAAATTAATTATATTGATAATTAGAATCGGCGTTGCCGACCTAGTGCTTCCCCTTGTTACAGTAATTTCTGTTGAAATTGGTAATCCTGCCGTCTAGTCAGACAAATTGTCAGAATTTGTTTTTTTTTTTTCTACTATTTTTTATATATGCATTTCATTCATATACACAGTCGCCGCGTTCGTTTGTTTCTGTAGTTTTGTTTTCCCATTTGAAACGAGAAGTGATGTCTACTTTTTATTTGTATGGCTGGCTGTGTGGGAACAAAATCGCCTGAATTCTTTAAGTAGATACTTTCTGTTACGTCGTAATTTATCTTAGAGATTCACAAATTGGCGAGTGGTTTACGTTGTTCTGGGTGCTGTTATACTATATATGTTAAGAAAGATAATAGATCGCGCCAAAAAACGTTTGCGTTTTTTGACGAATCTTTTCCAGTTCCCCAAAATCGAAATAATGCTAATATGGGAGATTAAACAGTTCAAAAAAAACATCTTTAAACAATGGTATCATGGCCGGATGGTCAGAATAAAAGTAATATCACAAAACTTAGAAATATCTTATTTTAAGATCTTTCGAATTTCGACCCAATCACGTATTAATTTTGGTGCTAAAAGAAAGAAAAAAGCAAATATTAAATTTGCTTAAATTTATAATTTGGAAGCAGAATTGGAATTTCAGAACAAACTAAATTTTTTGACAAAGCTATTTGTAATTTAAAAGCTATTTGTAATTTAAGAAAATTAATCGATCAGAATGAAAATTCCTCTTATAAAATGTCTTTTTTTTTTTAATTAAGATATTCGGTGTTGCGTATGTAAAAAGTATATTGACGGAACGAAAGAGCTTGTCATTTTTGGAAAAAAAAATGAAAAAAACTCAAAAGGAAAATTTTTCCAAATTTTTAAAATAAAGTATTTACGGAGAATTTTAGGTATTTCGCCAAATTAGTCTACAAATGGGTAAAAAATAAATACCCAAACAGCTTTTTTGTAATTTTCAAACCTCTGTTCCTAAAGTCAAACCCAGACGAAACACTAATCGTAAGACTTGAGAATTACCTATGTTAAACTTTTAGTTTTCGTGTCAAATACTGGGATACAAAAGCTGTTTCCGAGAGGCAATTTTTGGCGCTTTATGGCGTCCGTTTTTACCTGCATTTCCAAATTACGCGATACACAATGGAGCGATCCATAACCTGATATGGCAAATTGTGCCACGTGCACATTGCCGACCACAACGCCAAAGAAAGCATAAAGTTGTAAACAACGACGCAACTTTTAAATTCAAAACGTGAGAACCTGAAAGAAATGTCGAACTGAAAGCTATGTCGTTCAGAAAGACCGGTTTTTCGATTAATCTACCAATAAGGGTGTTTGTGTATATATAATCTTTGAAAGGTGACATCTCGTTTTTTTATTACATAAAAATAGCTAAAACACAGTTTTTTCAAATTAAGTTTAAATTCAAATTAGCCTTTTTTTTCTAAAAAAAAAAAGCCCTAGTTGTTTTAATGTAACAAAATAAAACCAAAGATTTACTTTAATATTAGCGAACATCGTTCAAATATTGCTTAATTGTTGTCATTAATTAATTAATTAAATTACAAGCCAGAATTAAATAAATAAATAAATAAATAAGTAATAGATAATTAGAGTTAAAAACATAATTCTTCTGCAATTTACAATTTATTGATTCTTAATTTGGACTTTCTCGATCTTTAGAACTTATGATATTGTTATGTTTTTTTTAAAATTTAAATTTTATATATATATATATATATATATATATATATATATATTATTTTTGTTATTTTTACACTGACAACTTTTATGCCAGCAATATATTAATAATTTCAGAGAGATTATTTTTTCTCGACTAGTGTTATATTATAATTTGATTTATACTTGGCCTTTGCACCTATAAATTACAATTTGTACAATGAAAATAAAATGAAATGAAACAAATTGTATAAAAAAAGCAACTACAAGTAGAAATAATGATCTACCTCCTGAATATTGTTCGGATGTGTTTAAAGGGAAAAGTGAAGCGAAAATTTGCTCGTCATCCGGAAAATACAACATTATGGATGGCTTCACTTTCACTTTAAAAGTTAAGGATAAAACATTGTTCAAATTGCAACCGGAATCCTGTATTCCGAGATTTGTTTAGTTGTGTCATTTTCTTTGCACAAATACAAAGAAAAGGACATACAAATACCACCAGTTTGTTCGTTTAAAATTTTCGAAGATGAAGGATTACGGCAGCCATATGATTTTCCCAATCATATATATATGAGATATTCTCAATTTTTACACCAAAAAAGTGAAGTAAATTTAAAATGTGATGAATCAAAGCGGTGAGGAGCCCGTCTGAGTAGGCTGTTTTGAAAGGAAACGTTAATGAGAAATCGGCTGAACAAATTATTTGAAGAAAATCACCTTATTATTTTTTCCCAATTCGGATTTTAAATTGACCATATTTTCTGTAGAATTTGAATTGTTTCTTCATAGAAAACGAGGTGCTAGTATCGCTGTTTTAATAATTTTCATTTTAATTTTTTTCATAAAATTGAGTTTTTTTCCGGGCGATATACAAAATTTAGTTGCGGTTTTACGCTTTCTACAGAAAACGGTGTAACCCTAATTTAATATAAGCAACGATACAAATTGAATATACATACCTCTCGAAAATCGAACATGTTAGTTGAAAAAAGAAATTTTTGAATAATTGAAGGTTTATTAGGGTTTGCATTTTCAAAGAAATTATACACTTTTTTATTTGAAAGGAAAAGCCGGTCTCACCGAGATTAAAGAAATCGGCAGCCCGTTCGAATAATGCCAAAACACTGGTAGAGCGGGTTACGTTTTGTTTTTCGTGATTACTCTAGTTGCGTGTCAGAACATTGTCTTTTTTAACTTATTTCATTCATAGAAGTAATGCAAAATATGGACGGTAGGATTTTTATGGTGGATTATTTTAACAACACTTTTTGTTAGCTGGTCAATCGGAGTTTCGGAATTATTTCATACCAAAAACGGTTTAAAAGATTTCACAATTTTCAATTATCAGCTTAGAAATATCCGCTAGGCCTTTTAATGAATTATTATAGCTCTTGTTATTCGTTTAGTCTGGCTTATCGCACTCAGTACGAAAGTACGATAATCGTAAACAAACAATACGATGGCAAATTCAAACCTGGAAAAGACAAACAAATTGCTGTTTATTTCAAGATACTTTTTATATATTCACTTTCAAACACATTTGAATTTATATCTTCAGAAATAATATTTCTTCACTATGTCAGATTCCAGCAACAGCCACCGATTTTCCATTACTTTGCCTGACTTAGAACTTTCATCCAAAAGGAGCAAAAACACAAAGTTGACATCATTGTTCTTGGTTTTAGCTGAGCTAGCAACGGCAGCTCTCTTTTTGTAACACTTGTAATCTCTTTTTCTCATCGACACCTCGTATGTTCTCACTCTCAGACATTGTATAATATAAATAATCAAGTATATCTTTGTAGTGGGTTTGTTGTGCTTTGATTGATTTTCATCTTGTTTCCTTTACATATTATCATCATGATTCCTACCCCACAACCGTACCTAGTTGTTTTTTTTTTTTTTTTTTTTTTTTGTTTTCGTGGAAGTGAAGAGGGAAAAGAATAAAAGAATATTTGGTTTTGGGACACGAAATTTACAAAAAGTACAAAATTCTATTTGGTATTGGAAGTTCATAAATTGTTCAAAAATAGAAAAGAAAATATTTTTTTGGTCGATATTGAAAATGCATCATATAGTTACATGACGCAAATTGAAATGTTCTGTCTAGCAAAATAAAATTTCGTCACACCAAGAAGTTTATGAGAATTGTCTTTATGTATATACATATGTACTGTCGGAAGAAATTTTTTTTTGAAATATACACTAATTTCCGAAACATTTCCTTAGTTCTTTCGGAATTAAACGTATCGAAAGAAAGTGTTTTTGCGGCAGAGAAACTGTATTTAGAAACTCCTTTGTATGAGAAGGAATTTCACTTTAGGACACCTTGTATAAAAGTTTTTCTTATACAGGGTGTCCGTCGGGTAATTATACTACTTTATTTTGCCGCCATTTGGGTAAACATTAGTCTTGACAGTCGTGATATAGAGCCGTGGCAAATTTATTGTGGAAAAATATTCAATAAACCAACGTGTTTTAATCGTTAAAACATTTTATCAAAATCAATCATCGATTACTGTGACGATGAGGAAGTTACATGACATTTTTAGGAGAAACATTGGCACGTGTAGTGAATGATTTCGAAGAAAGAAGGTGTGTTGCTGATATGTAGGGCCAAGCATGAACCACAACGTACTGCAAGATCGCCTAAAAACATTACTGCTGCTCAAGAAAGTGTTCAAAACTATTCATCAACCTCAATTCGACGCCGTGCTCAGGAGCTTGGTCTTCAAAGAACAACTTTGGCCACAATTTTGCACAAGCATTGGCATCTGTTCCCATTTAAGATTCAGTTGACACAAGTTTCATCCACAAGACCATTTAGGCCGACGTACATGTGCCAATAGGATGTTAGAGCTCGCCCATGACAACCCCGATTTTCATGAAAAAATCTTAATGGGTGACGGGGCACATTTTCATTTCAATGGATATGTGAACGGACAGAACAGTCTGTTCTGGGCAATGGAAAACCCTCAAATTGTCCATCGGTTACCTTTGCATCCATTAAAGGTGACCGTGTTGTGTGCAATTTGGTCAGGAGGAATCATTGGACCTTACTTTTTTTAAACTGAAAACGACGTAACGGTAACTGTCAATGGGGAGCGATATCGTGATATGATTGAAAACTTTTTAATGCCACAACTGCACGCTTTGGGCTTGATTAACATGTGGTATCAACAAGATGGTGCCACATCGCATACAGCCTGGATTATAATGGAATTACTGCGATACCTCTTTCCACAACAAGTTATTTCAAGAAATGGTGATGTTGATTGGCCTCCACGGTCGCCTGATTTGACTACTCCGGACTTCTTCTTGTGGGGATATCTGAAAAGCAAGGTTTGTGCAAACAAACCAGAAACGCTTGAGCAACTCCAGCAAAACATTCGTGATAAAATTAATGAAATACCGCGTCAAATGTGTGAGAATGTACTGAAAAATGCGGACTTTTATCTGATATTGTATTCCATACATAATTGCCGACATTAAATAAAACATATAAGATTCATTCTCTGTCATTTAATCAAAAATTATAGACAAACAAAGTAGTATACCTTCCCGACGGGCACCCTGTATCTTAGTTTGCCTAAAATAGATATTTTGTGCCCATTGGCTATATAACGCGACCTGATGCTGAAATTAAAGTCTTTCAGAATATTTTCTTTTCAAGTTTACGGCTTTATTCATGTAAATTGAAAATATTGCAGATTAATACAAAATTGTTGGAACATTATGAAAAAATTACTAGCTATGCTCATATTTATATGAATTATCAACGATTACTGTTAGCAAATATTTTAATGTAGGATATGCCCTGCTATAAGCCTGCCATAAGATGCTATTTTTAAAATTATGTGTTCTGAGTTATTTTTTATGTATAAATTATGTTGCCCCAAGTTTCCAAAAGGTAGGTTCTCCTTGGGCCTAACCAGGCCTGCAAATATAGTTGTCGCGTCTACATTAGGCTTTTTTGTGGTCGAAAAATGAATTTGTATATTCCGTCTCAAACAATGTGTCGTCACATGTGATGCCTTTATATACATACATTTCTGTAGAAGCGTCTTTATAGATGTATACTTGTCTCTTGAAGACTTCCAATACACACTCATCTGGGGTTTAGAGCAAGCAGTTAAAACCTTTTTTTATAACGTTTCAAAAACTTGACCTTTCAGTTCGTTGTCGAGTACTATATGGATTGTAGTCCGTCTACAAAACACGACATAGCCTAGTATACAGCCCTTGATTCATACGAGGTCGATACTCTCTGCTAACGACGATGGGTCCTTATACACTAGCCAACAAGGTTTTGGACTGGGGCAACCAAATATCCTTCCTATTGTAATCTGGTGAGTTGAATTCGAATCTGTAGTTGGGTTTTATCCATCACGTCAGATTTTTGAGACACATAAAAAAGTTTTAATTTTAGTTTTTTATTTTATTTTATTTTTTTTATTTTTTTTTTATTTCTTATTTATTTTTTATTTATTTTTTTTTATTTATTTATTTTTGTGGAAAAAAAATCTAATTGCGAATAAAGAAAATGCATTTTGAGTGACACTTGTGCATCTAATTCGTGATAATTTTTCAATAATTCAGCAACAACTTGTCTGTAGTTTTCACTCTTGTTGTTTCCAAGGAAACTGTTCTCGATGCTCTTGAAAGATTTCCAGTCTGCATATTTTTTCTCCAATAAACATTGTGAAAAATTGTCGTCATTCAACAGGTTCCTGATCTAAGGGCCAACAAATATGCCTTCTTTGATTCTAGCATATGAAATTTTAGGAAAAACCCAGTTAATGGTTTATTTGTATTTTTTTCCTGGTGAATCCTCAGTTCTTTTTGGTCACTCTGTTCTGACGTAGCGTTTTCCAGATGTTTAAAATTCCAGCAGCTATCATCACTGACAGACAAGAAACTCCTCAAATGGATATCGCCTTTGATCACTGATTTAAATGACTGCAAATATGAATGAGGTTTCATATACCTTTTGCAATTTACCCATTTAGGCCCTTTTACCTTTCAACACTTTATCAAGCTTCATCAGAAGCTGAAAATAGGCCTCAGGATTTATGGTTTGGTTCTTCGGAAGCAATTCCTTCAAATTGTCAATATAAAATTTTTGGTGCAATTCTGAGTTTAATGAAGTTTGAGCGCGTTTATCTTTATTGGATCAGGAACTCTTTCTTTTGGTCTTATTCCAAAAAATCCTTATTCATTTCTAGTGACAACGGTTTTCAAAAAGGGAACATTTTAGTAAGGGAACGTTTAAGCAATAAATCACAAGTACATATTCGCTTTGTTAAGTGGGTTTCCTTTAGTTCGTGCGGAACCAAAATACCGAGCTTTGTGAGGAGTCCCAGCTATTTGAAATGATTCCCAATCTTCTGCAACTTATCGAACAGAAACGACCCTATAACGGCTTTTACTTCGTACCATGGAGGCTATATTATCTACTAGAGAAACAATCTTTATCTGGGATCCAAAAAATAAAATGTTCGACTAGTAGGTTCAAGCTAATTTTTTTGGTTTGACAGGATTTGATAGCACTTTTGTTTAAGACTATGCTATTGGCTGTGTATCAGCTATACCAAATCAATGGCAATAGCTTTTATTATAACATCATTATATGCTTTCAGGCGCAATATAAATGTTATCCTCAAACATTGGCAACATGTCGTCGTAATACACCTGCTTAATGACAGTATCTGAGGTGAGCGAGTTCGTTTCCCTACGTAATTTAACCTCTATGTTTCGTACCCATCAACCTCTGGTGGTCAACTTTGAGCTAGTAATTTTTAAAACGAAATTTCGTAACCCAATTTTGGAATGTGTCTTTTGTTAAGGCATCCAAACCGTACCTGAACAAATATCCCGGTGTGCTTCCTTGGATATATTTTTTTGCGTAAAAAAGCAAAGTAAGGCGAATATTCTCGTTTTTGTGCCTCCATATGCACCAAAATTGATACTTGAAATGTCAAAATAAAATTTTACCAGCTGAGCTCAAGAATTTCCAAAATAACAAACCCAAATCTGAGTGAAAAACTTGAAAATATTTTTTTGCCAAACCAATGTGTATAAACTATATAAGAGTTAAGAATTTTACATTTTTTTATCTCTCTGGCTGAATAGGTTTTTTTTTCTTGCTATTGAATACCCAAAAATAGTGAAAGTACTTGAATACTTAATGCAAGTACTCGGTGCAGAACTGTCACCCATCCTTATGTGTGTGAAAAAATGTACTATTATTATCGTCACCCACTCTCACCATTGCACTATAATGTTGTCCTCGTGTTCTATTTGATCATCTACAAAATGCTTGAATAAAGTGTCTCAATTAAGGCTGGCTGCTATTGAAAATAGCTCTCATGTGTAATGCAAATATAAAATATGAACGTAGGCGTTGTAAATTTATTATTATTATTATTTTTATTACAGCGCCACTATATGAATGTCCGTCCTCTCAATCAATTAAGCACAATATATGTATGTGCTGCATATACACACACACACACATCTTTACACATTTTTATAATGCTGCTGTTGCTACTGCATAGTATAGTATATTTAATAACAATATTATAACCATTTAGGATTTTTCAAACATCATGACTTGAATAAATTATTTCTTATTTTGTGTCTTCCTATTATGGAAATCTTTAAAATCCAAAGTACAACGAATATTATATATACATACTGTATACAAATGTACAAAAATATGCATATATATTTCTCTAAGTGCAGAAAGTGTTCAATTGTTAACGACGCACATGTGACATATTTCAAAAAGGAGGAGGTGACATTGTTGGTGAAGTTGTATTCCCCATACGATGTGTGCACAGCGGTGCGCAGAGTTGTAGTTGTAATATTATTATTAGTAGGTGGCAAGAAAATGCTTTGTTAATTCTTCTATTTTGTTGTTACACTTTGTATTTTATCAATGTTGGGTATAACTAATGCGTGTGTTTCTATTGTGGTTTCATAAATATTTCTGTTTTTGTTGTACAAGGATAATTATAATTCTCAGAAAGCGGACGCAGAACTTGCGTTTAATATTGAAGATTGTTTTTAAGCACCTAACCGCAAAATTGTTATAAATTCTCTAAAACTTGTTATGGTACATTCATGATGAAATTTTATATCCAACAGGAATTTCTGCAAAATTCCCTCATCGCAAACTCAAAAAAAAAAAAAAAATATATATATATATATATATACTTCACCAGTCAATATTGTAAATAAGTATCTCAAGTGATAATCAATAAATGGAAGAAATGAGCAGGTAATTTTGTAGTTAAACTGTTTAAAATTTTAGGGAGAAAAATTAATTATTAGAAACGAAAGATTGTTGTATGGGGCTAGAACTCACCATTGTGAACTAACCACGATCGGTGGCAATTGCAATTACAAAAAATTTGTAATAGAGGACATATTGCCTCTATTTTTTGTCTGAACTATGCTTAGGATTTAGTTGCTACAGGCAGTATAAATTTTTTTTTTACTTTTTATAGCATACTGTCTACCGCCTGCTTAGGAATAATAGAGAAAAATTGTTTTTTTCTGACAAATCGGCTTTATTGTATGTGTGGGACCTTAAGGGGCGTGGCAATGCAGTCCATTTTCTTTCGCAGAAATAAGTTTACTAAATACCCGATGAATTATATTTAATATAGTGTTATTAATGAAAGTAATAAGTCTAAGAACATATGTGGAATAAATTAGGGAATTTGTATGGGAGCTGACAGAAAGGCGAGGTTATACCTCCTTTTTCATATTTTACCGAGCATTACAAATAATGCAGTTGACAAAAATTTGGGTTACTGCGGTTAAAAACATAAAAATTACATTTCGATTATCAGCATGAGAGGCAATGCGTATGAGAGGCATAAAAAGGGGCGTGGTAATGCGGTTCGTTCTCAGGGCAAAATTAGACAGAGGTCACACTAATCTTCGGAATGAATTTTGTTAGGTCTGAACGCTAATTCAAGGGCGTAAATTTGAGGACCCACGCTCTCTTTCACAGTATGGATTGTTTAGATTTCTATAATACCAGGTGTGATTTTTTCAAATATTTCTAACTACAATCTATAAAAATATTAACAAATGTATGCAAAATTATCAAGATATTGAACGAATAGAGCAGACGAGAGAGATAGCAGTATTAGCTTGCTCTCTGACACAAATACGGCCTCCGTCTGCAACTCTTCTCTTCTTCTTGGCTAAATTTAGTGGAACTTAGTAAAAGAAGTGAACCTACGAATTGGTAATTTTTATGGCAGTTGCCAGAGGGGGCATGGCAATGTCCTTCACTTTCATTGCCAGAACTAAGCCTATCAAACACAAGGTTTGCGTCATATTTGACTGAATTTAGTGCAATTGCTTCAAAGATGTAAACATAAGAATATATCGGTAAAATCGGTCATGAATGTTACGAGAAGAAGCGGTGATATTTAATACATTTTTCCCTAGTTTTACCGGGGTCGTGGTTTTCTAACCACTTTCTCCAAATTATATCAAGCGTTATAAATCAATACAAGAGATAAACATTTATGTATGTAGGTTACTAAATTAGGAGTTTCGGGGAAAAAAAGGACTCAATATTATTCGGTGAAAAATTCGATTTGGTTTTCACAGACCAATTTGTATGATGGATCGGACCGTTATATTCTACGCTACGATCAGACAAAATATTGGTACGTACCGGGTTTTAAGAAGTTTCATAAACATCTAGCAAGGCAGTCGCACATGGATTCGTCGTATAATAGTAGAATTTTTCTATTTCGGTTCGTAAGCATTTTCATTACCGAAAATATTAGGTTGGTTGAACAACCGAATTGTTTTTCATTAATTCAAACGAATTTGTGGCATCGTGACAATTTCCTCTTGCTGTATAAGTATCTATTTCTACCTTTTGGAATTGTTTGCCATAATCTCTTATGTATGTACGGTCCGGTGATGCAGTGACCGTTACATTAGATCGTTTCAACACACACAGTTCATGTAATATTGAATTCTCAGAAAAACAAAAAGACAACCTCTGCTAAGGTGGCTTATCGTATTTCAAATTATGATTTGAATGTAATATAAGCTAAATTTAGATTTATACGATATTATGTTATTATTATTGGTAATAATAATAACAATACCTATAATGTAAATATTAATAATAATAATCTTTGCCGTGAAATATTAAACCCAAAATCCCCGTTACAAGCAGCTAAACTAGTTTTTATTGTTGTTTCATAGTCAACGGCTGGCTAGCTAGTTGGTTAGCTAGCTGGATGGCTGGCTGTCTGTCTGTCTAATTTGTGTATTCGTTGTTGTCTTTCCTTCTCAACTAATTATGACTTTAGGTCTTAGATGCTTTCAAAATTAATCATTTATTCCAATGTCAAATAATCATTTAAATGGAAATACTATGCATACAATAATACAAAGCGGCAGCGGAGCCAGCAGCTATATACGAGTATTATATTATACTGCACTAGACATTATTATATACATGCATACATACATACATACAAATACGTCGTTTTTGTTTTGTTTGATTCATACAAAACGCAAACTACTCATCGATGTTTCAATACTACGGTGACGACTACTTCTATACCCCGACTATAAGAGTTTAAAAGTGCACTCAAAAAAAAAACTCCGTGATGATTATTGGTAGGAAGTTTGATAAGCAAACGAACTGAATGAACCGGGTGTAGAAATAAAAACCGCTATAAATAAACGTTATGATATCGTTTAACACAATACTGTGTATAACCTTTTTTGATATGGGGGGGGGGTTCTTCGCGGTGAGTCTGGTCAGCTAAATCACAATGAACATGTTACAATGTGATTCTCAGCAGTGCCCAGGAGTAGCCAAGCAAAACGTGACATTAATGGAATAGAAATCGACAATTTTAGGAGCAAGCTGCGGCAGCGTTCGGCTCTTTCATACCGACGCTGCAATTAAAATCTTATTTATACACAGTACTTCACGGTATTGATCACTCTGTACATTAGGCAACAGAGGACAATTTGTACATAAGTTCCGGATAGAGTCAGATTATTTAACCAAAAACCGCCAAAATACCTCAAACATTATCGAGATATGAAATCATGTTATTTTAGTTTCAAAATATTGCTTTTTTACACCTATGTTTGCAGGGAAAACGACTTAAATGAAGTTGTGACAAAATCGATTTTATTTCTTATTATCGTTGTCCTTATTTAGATCACCAGCCTAAAATTCGGAGTAAATCACAAATTATATTTATTCCTTAAAAAAGCGATTTTTGCAAAATACATAATATCTCTAAATATTGA
>JAHXMU010036785.1:0-34817 GCA_019455685.1 Philornis downsi
CCCGTGTACGGCTCCATGGCGACTAAATTTCCAGGAAGCGGCACAGCGAACAACATATCCCCCCGCCACCCCGCGCCGCGCGTTACCGAGAAATTGAATATTTAAACCGCCAACACCCTTATGGCCCACCCTGTATAATATAATCAATATGTAATAAAGGCTGCTCACAATTTAATTAAAAACAAAATTTTACAGTGAAGTATGAAAGTGTTGTGGAATGTGCCTTTTTTATGTGCCTTTGAATGTGTGAATACAAGTATCTCATATCTCTATTAAACTCTATTAAATTTTGCAATAGAACCGGTATATAGATCTATATATGTTTGTAATTTCGACCAATGACAGTAAATTTGTTTTTTGTTTGTATAATCCTGCAAGTAATGATGCAAAAACTTCTTGTTTTATGCCTTTATTCGACAAGACATTTTATTAAGCGAAGAATAATTAAGAACATAACTAAATTAAAGGATAATCGTGCGTATATGGCAGGAATATATTATTTTATTTTCAAAATGTAATTAATTGTCTGCGAATTTCTAATTCAGATTGGCAGCTCTTTATCTATGTGGTTTATTGATATGTTCAGCCGAGCATACAAACATTTTTGTTTTTCTTTAAGGAAACATGTATGGTGAATAACTAGCTCCATGCCTCATTCATCTTACCAAAAGTTTTTCCAATTTTTAAGTGTTTACAATTTCTTGCCGTCAGATTTCGGCATTTTCAAATTTTTAGCACGTTCATGAAGAATTTTCTAGGATTGTTGAATAAACACGTTAAAATAATCCGTTGGTCATTTGTGAAAGAAACTAGCTGCAAGTTGATGACACAATTTATACTCAAAAGTGCCGGAAATTGTGGAAAACCCACTGCAAATGACTTGATTGGCCACGTGTGCTATTAGAAGTTCGCCTACAAATGATGTTTTTTTTTTTGGTGTACACATGCGGAAAATAAGTGAGGAAACGTGTGTGGTTAGTGCAAATATATAGAAATTTCCGAACTGGTTCTTACGATAGTGCCCGATGAATTATCCAAGTACAAGTTTTTTAATCCACTACATGTTGCATTTGCAATTTTGTATAAAATTATACTAAAATTGTATATACATTAATCTCAGAAAACCAGGGAAAATATCTAAAGTTCCGTGTTGTCAAAATTTATTGGAAACTATCGAATTTTGCCTAAATTTTGTAAACATTATGTTACAGAAAATTGATCCACATAAATTCGTTGATTTGTTTTTTGGTCAATTAGATTCGAACGTATGCTGGGCTTGATATCTGAATTTGACTTTTTAGATTTCCGATGACAAATTACAAAGAGTTCCAATACAAAATTGAGTTAAAATCTCGTTTTGCCCCAGTTTTTATTTTTTTTTTTTGAAGAAATTTTTTGAAGTGCAAGCCCGTGATATTTGTTCGTAATAATAGCAACAAAACTGAACAAAGTTGCAGGAATTTATGACGAAATTAAAGGCGCAAATATATTCTTTACTAGATTAACGGTGACAAAAGTTATTTGATTCCTAAAATTAATAAACCTAACTTGAAAGCCATCAAATCGGTTTGATTATAAATTTGTAACGAAACGATTGTTACAATAGAATTAAATAATTCAAAACACCAAAATGCTCCTAGTAGAGTGGTTCAGATTTCGTTTGGGATTCTAGAATTTCTTTCGCTGAAATCCTGAATGCAAGAACAAAGCATTACACGGGATGAAAAGAACACACTCATAGACATTTCATTCATTTGCTAGTCTTTTGAAATTGGCAACGCCAGCTATTACGACCATCAAATCAACCATATTATTTCCACACCATCTGGCAACTTGGGCAAACGCCACAATTTTAACATATGTTTCTAGTGTAATAGATTTGTCTCTTTCTTACTTATACGAAAGTTGTGAAAATGCTAGTGTCCATTTTTTCTAAAATTTCTTTTCCAAGTGTCGGTAAATTTTAATGTTGAGGCGTAAACGAGTTTGTGGAAAGATTTTTTAATTATTATTTGGATAAGTGTTAAATAGAATTTTTAAAATGTCCACAGCGGAGGCCCAAATTGGTGTTAACACAAATTTGCAAAAGCAGGATCTTAATAATTTGGTAAATGCACGCAAAATTGCTGAAAAAGTAGGCCAACGCCGAAAGACCAACGCCAGAAACAACATTTTCATTCATTAGCAACAAGACATATAGAAACTAATAAAAAAGAGGGAAACCTGTGAAAACGCCAGATTCCGCCAAAACATTGAAGGTGGAAAAATAATCACTCCAGGCATTATTTTTGGGAAGTGCAACAATCTCAATTGCCCTAACGCGTTCTTAACCGATTGGGAGTGGGGTGAAAAATGACTGCACGTGGCGTTTGTACAGCTTTTAAAATACTATTTTTTCAGTTTTTGTTAATTTGCCGTCCTATTACAATATTTCAACAATTTTCGATAAATGCTTCCCTGGTAGAGGCTATTGGTTGATATTTTGATTTCTGATGCAATTTGTAGTTCGGGAATTCTAACCTCAAAATATGCCACGACAGTTGTACGGGATGTGAATGATTGAAGAACATTCGAATAAATAATCAACAGATTGGTTCGATGTGTTTCGTTTTTCCGGGTTGGAAATGTTGGCCAAAACTTAGTTGAAAAAAGTAATTATTATTTTTCCTTGTCTCACCCTTCTAGGATGTCAGCAATTTGACTCCGCTTTCGCCTGAAGTTATTTCTCGCCAAGCTACAATTAACATTGGTACCATTGGTCATGTAGCCCACGGCAAATCAACAGTAGTCAAAGCTATTTCTGGAGTTCAAACTGTACGCTTCAAGAATGAACTGGAGAGAAATATTACCATTAAACTCGGTAAGTTTTATATTAGTCTTTAGAATGGAAACAGCAATATATTGCTTGATATTGTTCTGAAAATATGGAAGTACGATGGTTGTTTACTTCTGTAGAGTGCATTTCTTTCGAAACTTTGCAAGAAAATTGCCAATGTTACGATATAAGATATTTGTCCATTTTGCCTCAAAAAAAAAAAAAAAAGAAAAAAAATGCTGACAAAACAATATTCATTCATTGTACAGATTCTTTTCGTATGAAATGGATGTAGTTCTTATTAAATTTCTATCAATACATAGCCCAATATGGGCGTTGATTGTTTAGTACATAAACTGAAATAATATCCTCTCTTATGCATTCAAATATTTTTCAAAAAAGTCTACAGATAGACATCAACTTTCTTTACAAATGATAATCAGTTTTATTCTAAATATCTAAATCTTATAGACAAAGTTTGTTTGTCTGACAAACTTCTAATCGCATATGGGCAATTGAAATTTTACTTGAAAACAATCAGCTTCTTTATTTTCAAAACAATTTCGCTTTTAGTTATATTGCATTTGATCGATATTTTAGTACATTCAAAGATCTCTAGTCATTTATTAAATTTTAAGATTTGTGGTATCACAGACATAACAAAAAATCAACATTATCCCTATCACATATTTTTATTTATAGTTATATTTCATATACAAATGCTCACCCTAGTCAATGTTTGTTATATGCATCACATAGATTTTAAGAAAATTTTGGAATATTTTTAAGATCAAATTTGACGAGTCACTTTCTAAAATGTATGCTTCAAATTGCTTTTAAACTGAGAGTCCATGAGTGAGAGGGGGCAATGCGTTCTGTAAAACTTTCCAATATGAATTGCTGGATTCTGTTTTTTCTTTTTTTTTTCCTTTCTTTCGTTTTTTACTTTTTTTATATTTATAATACGTGAAGAATATTTGATAGGGTATAAGATTGATTTTGAGTTGTTTGTCGTACTTTTTTTTTCTTTAGTTTAGAATTTTTGAAAATTGTGCCAGCAATTTACGCTTTTTTATTGCGATTTCTTTTTGTTTCTGTTTTTGTTTCCGGTTTTGTGTGGGAAATTTTTGCAGAACGCATAAGTCCGCATCGTATGCAAGCATTGCTCTCTTCGCCGAAATTATTGCGCGAATACGAGCATCGACAGGACGCAAAGATTTGGCAGCGTTCGCAGCAGAGAAGGCTGGTCAAGCAACGGCAACAGAAAGAGTTCAGTCCACTGCGAATATCATCTGTATCATGCTACAGCAGGGAGCGTGGTCCATCCATAAGTCCCAGTAGTGGTTACGAAAGTCTTAATGACAACGCATCCATATGTAGTGGTGATTCGATTTTTATTAAATCTCCAAAAAATTCCTTGATAGCGCTACTGGGCAAAAAAGGAAGTTTGCAAGCATCACATCAGGCCAGTGGAAAAAGACGTTGTAGCCCAAGTCAAGAAACTACTGCGTCATCCAAAAAGCAGAAGTATGAATATGTGGTGGAAACCATAGAGTGTGTAGAATGTGTAAATGCCGATCCAGTATTTTTTGTCAAGTGGCTTAACTATCCCCCATCGGCAAATACCTGGGAGTCGTACGGCAACGTGGGCGAGTGTGCCCTTTTGGAACCTTTCGTGGAAAGTATGCTGGCTTTGCATGGCTTAACTGTAGCAGCCATAACAAAGGAGATTAAAAGTCAAATGGAAACAGAAAAGTTATCTCTGGATCCTTCAAAGCTGAATATGCAAGAATTGACTGATTACGATCCATTGAAAGTAAAAATTGACCTTATACTATTGGCGCAATTTAGGAATGCTCATTCGCGTAATCAACGAGAGCCCGAAAAAATACGACATAGAGTGTCGAAAGCCTTTTTATTAGAACCTTTTTACCACAAGCGAAAGCAACAGCTTGCCACGCTGGAACACTGCCAAGAGGCTATGAATTTGATAGAGCATCAAGCCCCTATTACCATCGAAAACAATGTCGACCTGGACGTTTTAGATCCCAATTTCCAATACATAACTAAAAATATTGTCAGCGCTGGGGTGGAAATTCCATATGATCCTAAAATTGGTTGCAGTTGTACAGATGGGTGCACTCCTTCGTCCAAGTGCTGTGCACGAATGGCCGACTCGTACTTTGCTTACGATAAAAGGGGCCGTCTACGCATATATCCTGGAGAAGCAATATATGAGTGCAACTCCAACTGCTTGTGCTCTGCAGATTGTAGAAACCGGGTAATACAAAGAGGGCGCCATAACTCGCTATGCCTTTTCAAGACATCTAATGGTCGTGGTTGGGGGGTAAGAACTGAAAAGCCTATCCTGAAAGGGGAATTCGTGGGTGAATACGTTGGTGAGATCATAACGAGCGATGAGGCCAACGAGAGAGGAAAATTGTATGATGCTGTCGGACGTACGTACTTGTTCGACTTGGATTACAACACCCGCGCCGATAGCATGTATACAATCGATGCAGCCATCCATGGCAACATCTGTCATTTCTTTAATCACAGCTGTGATCCCAATCTTGCGGTTTTTCCCTTCTGGATTGATAACCTCGATATTAACATGCCCCGTTTGGCGTTCTTTGCACTGAGACCGATTAAAGCTGGCGAGGAGTTGACTTTTGATTACATACGCGGTGATCTGGGAGTGGATGATTACGAAAATCTCTCTGAGGCCGAAAAGGTCATATGCCGTTGTGGAGCCGAAAACTGCCGCAAAGTTTTATTTTAACTTTACTTTATAAGCTCAATAATTGTTTTATTTTTTTTAATTGTATTTTTAAGCAGACTCATATATTTTATTGTTATATATTGTATGAGTTGCAATATCATCAATTTTTATTATTACAAAATACTCTTTAGGCATGTCTACATTTGATTTTATAACTTTGTTAAGGATTTATCTACACATTCGTTTATACAAGCAATTATTTATTTTTAATGATCATTTATGCATACACATACACATTCAAAGTTAATGTTCGTTTTAGAATAAATGAAATAAATGACTAGAGAAAGAAAAAGTAAAACACTTGGAATATGAGCCTGTTCGGAATTTTGGGTTCTTCCCTAATTTTCCCCTCTTGTTTTCGTATTTTTCTTTCATACTTTGTTAAGGTTACGCCAATGCCAAAATTTACAAGTGCGACAATCCAAAGTGTCCTAGGCCTGCCAGCTTTGTTTCCGATAGCTCTGACAAAGATGACAATTTTCCCTGTGCTCGTATTTCATGTCCCGGCCGCTTTAGATTGGTCCGACACGTGAGTTTTGTCGATTGCCCCGGTCACGACATTCTTATGGCTACAATGTTGAACGGTGCCGCTGTTATGGACGCCGCACTACTTCTGATTGCTGGCAATGAATCGTGTCCCCAACCTCAGACCTCTGAGCACTTGGCGGCCATTGAAATCATGAAGTTAAAACAAATCTTGATTTTACAAAATAAAATTGATTTAGTCAAAGAATCACGGGCCAAGGAGCAGCATGAAGACATTACGAAGTTTGTGCAAGGTACAGTTGCTGAAGGAGCTCCAATTATTCCCATATCAGCTCAATTGAAATATAACATCGATGTGAGTATACATTTTTTACTATATACAAACAGTAGCTGCCATTTGTATTTCATGCTCTATTTATCATAATCCGATCATTTCACATAATCATATTCAAATTTATTGATCTCTAAATGAGATAATAGATTTATTTAATAGACAATTTACTTTTGAATGTTACTTTATATATGTAGGGTTATCTATTTTTCGGTTTCAAGTAAAGTTAAGTAAAACACACATAAAGCTATGATTTCGATGAAACTTTTATTTCATTATAATACTCGGACTTTGCCATTATGTACGAATTACGTTGTCATTTAAATGACCGCCTCTGGATTGGTAGCAGCAGTGTATCCTTTGGATGGAATTTTCTAAAGAATACTGTTCAGTGGCACCTCCACATCATTATACGCACCAGCCACTTTTTTCGGATGCAATGGCTTTTCCACAATCACTTCTGGGTACTGCGAGCCCAATATGCGACAATATTGCTTGTTGACGTAACCACCGAGTGAGAAATATGGGCTTCATCGCTGAAGAAAGTTTTGTTCGATTGAAAGTTCACGTTTGAATCACTACTTTTGTAGAAAGTTGTGACTATTTTTATGCGTTCTTCGGTTGTGACACAATCCATATCCGCAAATGGCAAACCTTTTACTCGATAAATAACACTTTAAATGGCAGATATTTAACATATTTAACAGCTGATAGTCTTGCCAGACCGGCGGTTTTGAAACCACTAAATAAACAAACTCTATATTATTAAACCTAATACTTACGATCTTCTAAGTTTTTCCTGCAAAATTTGAACTTTCAAAATTTCGAATTTAAAAAACTGAATATTATATTTTAACTTCGTTTGTTTTCTACACAGAATATAGCTTTACACATAAGAATTCATTTTTACAGACTATTTTTTTAATCATCTTTACGTCAAGTATCCATCCTCCGCATGAACGGCAGCTATGTATTATGCAGATACTCTTTTTTTTTGTGTCATTTTCAAATGAAATTTCCTTCGTATATATATTTTCAGGTTTTATGCGAATACATTGTCAATAAGATTCCCGTACCACAACGTGATTTCAATGCCTCACCCAGGCTGATTGTCATTCGTTCCTTTGATGTCAACAAACCCGGCTGTGAAGTGAACGACCTTAAAGGTGGCGTAGCTGGTGGTTCAATCCTTTGCGGTGTTTTGAAGGTAGGCCAAGAAATCGAGGTACGCCCCGGTGTTGTCACAAAAGACGGCGAAGGCAATATCACCTGCAGACCAATTTTCTCTCGAATTGTGTCATTGTATGCCGAACAAAACGAACTGCAATATGCTGTTCCTGGTGGTTTGATTGGTGTCGGAACAAAAATTGATCCCACACTATGCCGTGCCGATCGTTTGGTTGGCCAAGTTTTGGGTGCTGTAGGACAACTACCCGACATTTACATAGAATTGGAAATTTCTTATTATTTGCTACGTCGCTTGCTGGGTGTCCGTACGGATGGTGATAAGAAGGGTGCTCGTGTTGAGAAACTAGTAAAGGGAGAAATTCTTCTTGTCAACATCGGCTCTTTGAGTACTGGCGGCCGCATTTCCGCCACTAAGGGAGATTTGGCCAAAATTGTATTGACAACGCCCGTGTGTACGGAAAAGGGCGAAAAAATTGCTCTAAGTCGTCGCGTAGAGAAACATTGGCGGTAAGTGCGAATTTACTCGGCATAAAAGTTGTGAATTTTCGTAATTGCATTTTCTATCATTTCATTTTAGTTTAATCGGCTGGGGTCAAATATTCGGCGGCAAAACCATACAACCTGTTATTGATAGAAACGCTCCGGTATCTAAATAATTGTATTATCATTAGCAGCGTCTGATACATAATAATAATAGAAATAACAGCAACTAAAATTCATCGTCAGCCGAAATTATAGGCGAATTCAACATAGCAATGATTGTCCTCTTCCCGCTCCCATCCAAAACTTCGTTATTCTTCTTATTTATGCAGAATGTGGTTTTTTGGAATAGATTATATAAAGAAATGCGGTTTCTTTGTTTCCCCTTTTTTATGGAATTAACTTCATTGTTAAGACAAAATAAAAACCATTTTTTACACCACACAAAACATTCGTTGTTTTGTTATTACAAAAATTATTTTATATTTTTTTTATTTCATTCGATTTTGTTTAGATCATAGATATATTAATAGGCTTAAAAGAAAATAAAAAAAAATATATATATTTATATAAACAAATACAGTAAATCTAAAAATTGAGTAGTGTGTATATGAAAAATACTCGTAGTAATAGAGAGAGATAATTTGGTGCTTTATTAGACTTGTTATAAACGTTTTGTTCTTGCATTTGTTTTCTATATAGGTATATTTACAATTCTAAAACATGTTTCGTCATGAATTTGGCCTTAAAATGTCATGTAAACACAAAAAAGAAAGCTGCAAAAATATAAATTTTTTGTATAAAGAGGAATGATTAAGGGCTTTGTGAACGATCTAATCGTTTTAACTACTAATTTCTTCAAATTTGATGTAATTTCACTATCATAAATAAGTAGGTTATTGATAAACATGATTATCTCATGATCTCCACCTTAAAATGAAAAGCATTCCGGCAATATAAAAATTCTTTCGAGAAGATGGAAAGGAAATTGAGTTCTGCCGACCACATATTCGATTGAAATTGTAGGTGCAGCATTGCATAGTTAACTATTAATGGTAAAACCGCCTATTTTTGCTTACATAAACTAAAATGACTTAAGAGATTGGCTGGAAAGATTTTTGGGTCTACTAAGTGATACCTGCATTACATAAAGTACTTAACATGAATAAATCAATAAAATGAAACCTGAAATTGCAGTCCCTAAGTAAATACAATAGCATTTGCAAGAACTTATTGTGGTTATATATATGATGTTAGCAATTGCTGTACTTAAAACAAATCAATTTCGCAGTGTTGTTTTTCTTCTAATCCATATAAAAAAATACGTTTAAGAAACAGTTCTTTTCTTTGGCTTTCAAGAAAAATGTGTAGACTTAAGGAGACAATAAGACGTAATACTTATCCGATGATGGCTATTATTTGCAGTAGCAGTATTTCCGTAGTTCAGGATTGCGTTCATAAATACAATTAGCTTGCGAGCCATATTTATTAACACGCGACACCTCTGTCAGCTTTGTGTGCATTGTAAATGTCGCCAAGTTATGATAAACGCTTGCCTCGAAAAGTGAGTCTCCCGGTGTCACCACTATTTGCAACTGATAGATTTCCTCCGAGGTATGAGTGTTATCACCCATTTCCGCCAAATAGCCATCCACATCGGCATTTCTTTTGAATGCCAACAAGGCACTGTGTGGCGTGAGACGCATTGCCCAATTGATTTGCTTAAATTGCAAAGGCTCGCAGTATTGGCGAAAGGGCTCAGTGGCGTTGTTGATGGTAGCGACTATATTGGCGGCAGCTTTGAGAAGTGGTCCCATTTCACTGCTGACATTCAGTTGTTGCCAGTTCAGGCAAGCACACCAATGGGGTTCAATGTAAGCATCTGCACATGAACGATTTTTAGGCACGTGCTCAAACAATGATATTGCACGTGATTTTGCTAAATCGGATACGTCGATATTAAGGTTGTCTTTTTTGTTAGACGTTTGAATGTCTTCGGTGTCATAGGTTTGCTCGTCGTTATTAGTAGTTATCTTTTGAAGATCTGCGAAGAAAAAGTAATTGTAATTTATATTTTTATATAATTGTTATTTATTCATTCATATATATTTATTAATAATTCAATGTCCTTATGTGTGAACTACATATCGATAGTTTTACTAATTTTTTAGCTATGTGTATCGACATAAACAAAAAAAAATTGCATTTTTTCAAAACACTTAGTAATCTTACAAAATCAGACTAAATGAATAATAGGGGTATTGACGATGGTCAGGGAACATTTTTGATAATTAAACAAATTCCCTTGCCTCCCATGAATGAGATATGGGGGAGCTTTTCACATTCAGGTCATTCAACGGAACCTACAGTTTAGCGACGATTCCACATGTCAGATTTTGAGAAGCATTTACCAGACTTGTCGATTCTCGAAATGTTCGGCGGATTGATGTGTCTGTGTGACCGGGATTGAATATGCTGTGTATGCGGGATTGAATCCGGGATCATGCAAACGATAGCCGAGTGTACTAAATAATAAATATTCTTCTTTTTAGGTGGCGACAGAAATAGACATCATCGTCTATTATACGCCGAACGTAGAAAATAATTCCAAGCGCTTCGATCTTTTGCGCTTCTCCTCCAATTCGTCACACCAAGTTTCGATAGTATTTCAAAAGCCTAGTCCTTCCAACGAAGTTTTGGTCGCCCCGTTCTGCGCCGCCCATCGAGTTCGTTTTCGAAAACTTTCTGTATCGGAGCATTTCTTTCCACACGCACAACATGACCCAGCCAACGCAATCGCTGTATATGAATGCGTTTGACCACGTTGATGTCGGCATATAGCTCATACAGCTCATTGTTTATGCGGCGCCGATACTCTCCGTTAATGATGATGGGTCCGCATATTTTCCGGGGTATTTTCCTCTCGAAAACTGCAAGTACCGATTCATCTGCTTGCGTCATAATCCAGGATTCGGCGCCATATAACAAGATAGGTACAACCAATGTCTGGTACATTCGAATTTTTGTTTGTCGAAATAGGGTTGTATCATTAAATCGTTTACTCAGCCCATAGTAACATCTGTTAGCAAGCAATACTCTCCTCTTTATCTCTATGCTGACATCATTCGTTTTGGTTACAGCGGAACCGAGGTAAATGAATTCTTCCACCACTTGAAAATTATAGCTGTCAACGTTCACACAGCGTCCCAAACGAGTAGATTTTTTGTTCGTTGAAATCAATAACTTTGTTTTTGTTCTCGTTTACTACCAGACCCATTTCCGCTGCTACCTTCTCGATGCTTGAGAAGGCTGCAGTAACATCTCGCAGTTTTCTGTCAATGATGTCTATGTCATCTGCATATGCGTGTAGCATATGGCTTTTGTTAAAGGTGGTACCAGACTTGTTAACTGCATCTTTCCTCATAATCATCTCCAACAGTATGTTGAATAAAAAAATAAAAAAGAATAGGTCGCACGGTAGACTGTCGCCCTGCCTCGTTTAGTATAAAAATATTATTATTATTACTATTTTGAATACTAATACCGCAATTATTGCAGATTCTGCTTGAATTGGTTGGTCTAGACTGAGAGATTTTTTAAACTAGGCAGCAAATTATTCCATAGTCTTAAATAACTTTAATACGGTAATGCCTTTAAAAGTAAAAACAAAACTGGGGGTTTCCCGTTGTTTTCATTGTGAGTTAGTTTTGTTCAGATGTGATTTCAGTACTTGGTCAAAATAATAAATACATTGCTCAATTCTTTAATATTTTCGCAGTCTGCTGTTGTCTTTTTGGAAAGGCTAGTTATTTTACTGTTGTTGATCTTTATTTATAACAAAATATATGGTAAAAAAAATCAGCCATGGATCGAAAGTCATTGTTCTCCGGAGGAGAGAAAAATTGTTTCAAGACTAAGAGAAAGTGGCCAAAGTTTTCGTTCTATAGCAGAAACTATGAATCGGTCGCTATTTTTTGTACAAAATGCTTTAAGGCCTAAAAAGTCCGTCGAAACTCGCGGAAGACCAAAACAAACTTTAAAAACAACAGATTTTTTGTGTCTTCAAGAGCGATTTAAGCAGAAATTGGAAATGTAATTGCATTGCAAACGGCTCGTCGTAGACTACAAGAAGCACATTAACCAGGACGGATAGCCAGAAGAGTTTCTTTGCTTAGACAAAAAAATTTAAAGGAAGTCATTCTAATTGTTCGCTTTACAAAGACCTCGAAATCGAACAGAGATTCATTTGTTGTTTCTTCTATTTCCATATCACCGTCAACTAAAATTCTAGACAGCGTATCAGTTACGATATTTTTTGAACCTTTTTTATGATCTATTGAGAATATTCACTCAAATCTTTCAACGACATCAGCCATTTAAGCCTGGCGTGGTCGGTGATCACTGTAAATTCCATTAACTCGACTTAAGGTCGAAAACGTTTAATAGCTAATACCGCAGCTAAACATTCTTTTTTCGTGACTGAATAATTTTTTTTAACACAAGTTCAATTTTTGGGAGTAAAATGCAATCGGATTTTCCTCCCTCTCATCATTCTTATGGAAAAGAACGGCACCGATTCCATTTTTCGATGTATCACATTGAATAAAAAATTTTCGTCTGAAATCTGGATGGCGAAGCACGGGAGGACTGTGGTTAGCGCGTGTTTCAACCCATCAAATGACTCGATGGCAGAATACTTTTTTCAGTGTATCAGTTAATGCTGCTGATATCGAAGCAAAATCTTTTATAAATCTTCGATACCAGCCAGCTGTGACTAAAAAATTTCTAAACTCTTTAGGCGTCTTCGGCAATTTGACTCGCTGAACCGCCGCCACTTTTTCGGGATCGGTCTTTAAAGTATCGTCGCCTATGATGAAGCCTAAACATTTTAATTCACGAAACCGATTCACGAAATAACGATTTTTTTAGATCCATCGTGAGGTTGGCTTTCTTAAGACATTTTGCGACTTTTACTAAGATTTTTAAGTGGGTGTTGAACTGGTCTGCAATTATTAATAGATCGTCTGGATAAATGAAGACGTTTGATTTTAATTTAGCCGGAATCAGTTTGTCCATGAGCCGCAGAGGTCTTAGTGCCGCGCAAAGGTACACGTAACACACCGTATGTTAAGCGTTTCTTGGGCTGTAGTTTTAAAAATTATATTGATTTGAGGTCTTTGTTGTTATTTTATAAAGTTGTTCGACTGTGCAGTTCTCAATTTCCACTCCTAATAAGCAGCTTCTTATTCCTAAAATAACCACACTCATGTGGCGTGCTTTTGTAGTAAGAATAGCTCGAATTTACAATTTATTACCAAGCTATTTAAAAAGTTTTACATTATGTCCTGATCCCTATACTTTTAGACTTTACTGTAAAATTTTGTTTTCAATTAAATTGTGTGCAGCGTTTATTGCCGATTATCTTATATTTTCAGATTATATACCGATTAACTTCTAACTTTTGAATTAGTCTTTTTTTCAAATTTTTTTTTTGTCTTTAATAATCATACTTCCTTTAAAATCATATTAAATTGTTTTAAATTTTATATTTAATTTTTATTTCGTGTTATTGAACTGATTAAATCTAATGAATTGTTGCATATTGTAATTTACTTATAATTGCCCGGAAGGCTTTAAATTACAAGTCAAAAATAAATAATTATAAAACTTAAATGAGGTAATTTTTTGTTTTTTTTTTTCAAATAAAGCAAATTAAACAAAACGATAGTTATTGAGAATTTTCAACGCATTTTTTTATTTTATAACACCAGAAAAGCTTAAAATTCTTTGAGCAATTTTTTTATTTTCATACGAAATACCTTAGAACTTTGCATCGATTGAGAGAAACTTACCCAATATGTGCTTAAGTGTAGCATGGACATCAAATGGTGTTGTCAGACGTTCACTATTCTCAACAAAATTGGCGTATTCATGAGGGAAACGTTTTTTAAAAGATTCTGGAAATGTAAAGCTAAAAAATGGCAAACGTTCTTCTTGTTTACCCTGCAAGGTGGCGCGAACTTTGGAAAATCTATAAGAGAATTTCAAAACTTTTAATAATATAGAGATACATCAAGAATTGTGTTATTGGCCGATAAGAATATAATAATATTGGAAATATAACCATTTGCCCCCAACAACTGCATTTTTGAAAATTATTTTTTATTATACCAATTTACAGAGTTTAAAAGGGCTGATCTGGCCAATCTTAGTAAATTGAATGAAACTAATTTATCTCATATTAAACGCTCAACGTTAAATATTTGACGACTGTTATTATTTGTTTGACTAATTAATTGTTCTTTTTGCGATAATATCAGTTTTTGAAATTATTAGATTTCCTGAAGATGTTGGAATAAACCCCACGAAACATTGAGCGCGTTATATGGTATAAACTTGTTCCATTCAATCTAATCAAATTAACCAGATCTTCCCATTTGAAATATTGTAAATTGAAATAACTTTTAATAGTTGTTGATTTTTCTTCCATTAATCGGTCCAGTTTGGAATAATTTTTTTTTAATTACCGACCTGTTGCCGTGATCCGCCATAAAGATTAATATCGTATTATCGAGCAATTTTTTACGCCGCAGGTCCTCAAGCCAGGCGACTACATCCTCATCAGCAGCTTCGATCATATTAATGGAGTCGTGTGAAAGTTCACCATGAAAGCTAAATACGAATCTAGGTGTATCACTATATTTGGCCATAAACTAATAATAACAAAGAAAAACAAATTCATTTTTATTCCTATTTTGGTAAGATTACTTTTTTTTCAAACCTGTTCTTACATTTTTCGTATAGTCCAACATTACCATATGGCCTGGTGTGTGGCCTGCACAAAAAGCTGTACTGGAGCTTAATATATTTTCCACCTCCAAATAATAGGTACGCAAATAATGATGAACTGGTTGCGTATCGAATCCCTTCATACGATACGTGAATGTTCCTGCATTTGGTAAATCCTCATTGAAGGATGTTATGTAGCCATGCTTCTCATAATCTTTCCATATAAGAGGATAAGCCCGATCGACGGGTAAAGCATCTGACATACGTCGCCTTGTTTCTGGTAGTTCCAGTTCATTGTAACCTGTTAAAATTGGCACTAAAGCTTGAGGTGTGCCATCGCCAACAATATTATAACCGGTTAAAACTATGGCCCCAAGTGTTGTCGTGAGATAATTGTAAGTTTTTGGTAATTTTCGTATGAAAGCATTGCGACTTAACGAATCAAAACCAAACATTAGAACATTGAAATATGAAGGCAAATCGTTAGATGATTCTAGTACATTGATGGGATTTGTATTATCTAAGGGTGGCGGCACCGGTTTATGGATTAGTGTGTTTTCTACACCGTCGCGTATTCCGAATGCCATACCGAACCAGCTGGAAATAAAATATTTATAATATTATGGCATATCTTTGCAGACGAATGTGGCTCAAATTTACCTTGCGCCATCCGCTGCTGTACAGAAAACTTTAACAAAGTCTGATGCTTGTAAAACGTAAGGCTCACTGGTCCGCAACGATTTGCCATAACGAGATTTAAAATCATTTTTACGTATAATATCAGTGTAAAGACAGTTTACATCTCCGTGCAACGCTATCACCTCCGGTTTAACAAAGCATATAGATTTCTTAAAAAAAAGAAAACAACAACAATGGTTACTTGATAACAACTATAGCGACAGAAAGAAATAAGACATTCCCAATGCTAAAACTTTCAAATTGTCTTTAAGCCAAAAATCCAAAGATCTTCTGCTTTATTTACAAAATTAAATACAGAAAATATTTAAGATATATTCATTATGAGCTGAGTAAGAAGTAACAAAAGAGCTGAATTGAAGTGCTTCAAAATAAGAGGAATCATGAACGATTCGTGCAACTTCATTTGAGGCAATACTGAGTAGTGGCAAAAACCGATGTTTATGTTAAAGGGGTTTCAAGAATTTATTATAATTTCATTCACCCAACTAAAACAATTTATGTAATTTATAGTAAGAATTTTTAAAAAGGACAGATCTGTTCTACCTCGTTATAATAGAATCAACAAATCTTGTCCTACCCGATACATCAGATTTCATCGGATCTAATATGATTTAATCATATATACAGTCAGATACAACCAGAAATATTAGATCTAGATGAAGAGACATGGTTACATCTAAGTGAATATATTGTATATTAATGGTTTAACTGAGGCTATTCGCGATAGCGGTTTTATCCATTTTTATATGCTGGTGATATCCTTCTCTTTCTTTGAGAAGTTGTTCAGCAAATAACATACAATGTTGTATCAGCAACATATTGAGTGCTATAAATAATTGGTTAAATGATAATAACCATCATATTTATTGTAGCAAAACTAAAGCTATAGTTTTTGTCCTCTCGTTTCAATTTTCTCAGAATTTTGACATCAACATTAATGAAAGCAATATTGAGTTTGTAGATGAAATGAAGTGCCTCGGCATAATACTTGATAAACGACTTGATTTTCATACTCTTTTATTGATTCTTTATTTCCAACGATATTTTTTACTCTCCAGAAGTTGTACAATATGAATATATTCCATTCCAATTCATACTAGAGAGAGGTTAGCTCATGTTGAACTTCGAAATATTAAATCATTTTATAAATTGGTAATATCTAGTTCACCATCTGTAATGCGAAGTAGATCAATCATTCATAAATCTTCACGGTGCTTGTTCTGCATTTCCAAATTTTTGCTTATTCAAATCAAGTTTTCCAACACAAATACATTAGGTTTGGATTAGGCGAACTTCAATGGTCTTTTTTACATTATGAGCTCATTATAGACACTTGGTTTTTCTTTTTTGCTTTATAATTGCATTTGCTTGGAGAATCATAATACAAACGTTGCTACTAATGTTTCAATTCATGTAGTTTTTGTCTTTATTCTTTTTATTTTTTGATATTTAACATGGTACAGAAGATCTTTTTGGCCGTATAGTTCTTTTGCATGATGACATAGATTACTAACCAAATTATTTTTGTTGATAGTGTACAGAAGAAAATCATCATTAACGTGGTTAAAGGAATACCATTTAATTAAATCAACCAGACAAATCTATTCATATTTACGAAAACTAACTATTGCGTACATTTTTAAAGAATAAGATCAAATCTGCCAGATCTATCTGGCAACGTGACCGATTTGAGGGTGCTGCACAAAGAAATTAATCTTGTTTATTTGAGCATATTTGTAAATAATTAATTTTTATTTGTTGTACGAAATTGCATTTTTTAAACAATGACCAAATTTAATTCAAACTACAACACTACAATATTATACTTAGTTGGGGAAAAATTTGTCTATTTTCACAAATTTAGTTTAGATTTGTCTATTGATTTGGTGCAACTTTTGTAACGTTTTTGTGACACTAACACGTCTTTACAATACGAGTGATATTTTCCATTTAGAAAATTGTTAACAGGTACATTCCACTGCACATATTCATGCAAAATTCCATAAAAAAAATACTTACCTCACACATAACCCAATCGTCTGTGTGTTTACCACAATCCACTTTGTCCACGGCTTCATAAAATTTCATTGTTTCTGGATTATCGATGGGTACTTCGGGCATCATACACTCTCCTTGGTTCATCACCGAACGTATGGAACGCTCCATAATTTCTCTGCGTTTATAGATGGGAGAAACAAAAACAAAAACAATTAATTGGCAACTATGTGAGCGTTCCGGGATGGAGTCATGATATAAAGACAGTCATGTTATACCCAATCAGAAGAAAAGAATAACAACCCTGAAACAACATTTTGACAACTATAAGAAGAAGCTGTACGTGTTTATAATCAAATGTCCCCCAAAAAAGTATTTTCGCGAAATTTTTGATAATTTTGTTTTTCAAAAACATTCGAAGTTATTTATTGTAGTTGACGTCTTAATTTGCCTCAATACGTGTACAAAATAAGGATGGTGGTAAACGTTTGTGTGCTTTGAAGTTGGTTAAATGAGTGTAGACATCGTGCGTGCTGAAAACAAGCTGTGTTGCTACCTCATCGTGTAACTAATTGTGGCTAATTACGGCAAATAATGGAACATTTCTGGCAAATTATGGCAGATCCTGAGGTGTAAATAAGCTTAAAGCTATCTTGCTGTTATGGTGCTTTGGCGCTCTTTTCAACAATATATAAATTTGGACCTATAAAGTCTTAGGTAGACATCATCTAATTACATTTGCTATATAGAAATCACAATCAGAGCATCTACCAACTCTTCAGAGCCACAAGCAAACAAATACATCAGTTAATATGTTAACCAATCAATCTACCTCCACCACCGGCACGATACCCAAAGAAAAAACTTCCAAATCCGCCAAACAACAGCAACCTCGCAAGCCCCCGCCCACCGTTGATACCTTCTGGCCATCTATCATGCAAGAAGTTCAAAGTATCGCTATGGTAGATGCCAAACATCAGGCATTGCCTTTAGCGCGCATTAAGAAGATTATGAAATTAGATGAAAACGCCAAAATGATTGCTGCAGAGGCCCCGTTGCTCTTTGCCAAAGCATGTGAATTCTTTATCCAAGAGCTAACCATGAGAGCGTGGATACACACGGACGAAAGTAAAAGGCGGACGCTGCAAAGGTCCGACATTGCTCAAGCTATAGCTAACTATGACCAGTTTGACTTTCTCATAGATATAGTACCCAGAGAGGATATCAAACCCTCCAGCCACAGAAAACATCACAATAATGACACCAACTCTGCAGGTAATGCATCAGTGAATAGCTTAACGAACACAACATCCGGCGCCACAAATGCTTCTGGTCAAGATATAATGAATGCAGCTGTTTCCACGGAAGCTGTCACATCAATACCACAAATGTCAAATCAGCAACCGGCGACTTCCGTTTCGTCGGCAGCCTCCACTAACACACAACCCGCCGCCGCTCAAGTCCTGACAACATCGCACCCCACCCAGCAGTTACAGATCATACAACAAACCGCCCAACCGCAACAGCACATGCAATATTTTATCACATTACCGGGTCAGCAGCCGGGGCAAGCTCAATTACAATTGCATCAGTTGCAGTTACAGCAACAACAGCAGCTTCCAAATACCATAGCCACTCCCCTAGCCGCAACCAGTTTGAATTTAGTGGCGCAACAGCCCCAGCAATTGATATTAACAGCAGCTAATCCCAGTGGCCAATCGACAAATATGGCACAACAACAACAACAGGCGGCAATTTTGCAGAATCTGGTACAACAGCAGCAGCAACAACAACAAACGGTTCAGCAACAACCGCAAGTGCAGTTGCTACAACAAGTGGTGGTTACTCCAACGGGTGAAATAGCTAATATGCCAGTAAGTTGCAGAGTCCCTATAGGGGTTTTACTTTCTGTTATATAAAAAAACTGCAACATTTTTTCTTTTAGATTGCCATTAATGCTAACCAATTGAATCTGTTACGCCTGCAAATGCAACAGCAACAACAGCAGCCGCAACAACATCATCAACCAGCACAACAAACCACGCATCAGTCCACGCAACAACAGTTAATAATACCAACAAATTGTCAATTGTTAACGGCTCAACAACTATTGCAGCTGCAGCAGACTCACGCAAATTCTACTGGTGGCACAGGAGCCACAGCCCATATTGTGCACCACCAGCAGCAGACTCAACCACACCATACTTCTCAACCCGCCACAAATACCATTTACATCAATGCCAGCAACGCAACAGCGACGCCGAGTAATGTGCAAACTGGTACAGCTTCATTGGTGCCTACCGATCGTAATTTGGCAAACACGTTTCGTAATAATTGCTAGCCTTCACAAATTGGTCAAGGTGATAATATCTAGAAGTGTTGTGCTGTAGAGAAATTCCTCAAAAATCGCAAGTTTCTAATAGAAAAGGTCTCTTCACTAGTAAAGCTGTGTACAAAGAAACACATATATGAAGTTTCTCCAATTCAAGCCTTTCGTTTGGGATATCTTTGAAGAGAAAATTATATTGCAAGACCTTCTACGATAAAGTAATAAAAGTTTTTATTTGTAAACCAAACTCTTGCGATGAATTTGTATACAGAAAAATTTATTTATGAGCAATTCAGATCTTTAAAGACGATTCTCTTAACACATATTCCGTTTTTTTTTTTTTTTTTTGATAGGAATTTTTCTACCGAACTCAAATCTTGGATACAAATATCCACCAACGGTAAATAATATTGTATTTATACGGCAGGAGTTGTGACGTCTTTAGGTTTATATTTTAAATGCCATCTTTTTCTGTAGCACTCTTAATTACTCTAGACTAAGTTTTTAAGAGATATTATTTTGTAAATTCCACTTATAGGTGTAAAAATTAAATTGTTTTTAATCCATTGTGAAATTAACATAATCATTGTGTTGTAAGTATAAATATATAATATAATATATATGCATACATATATAGATTTTAGGATGGAACTTATTGTAAGTGGAAGACGGATTTGTATAAAGGAAATGCATATATTTAAATTCATTTGTTAAATAAACTATTAGTGTAATATTTTAAGAAATAATAATATATTTCACTTCATACAAAGAGACAGGGGGACAATTTTACATTAAACCATAAAACCAGCCATCTTACGTTGTAATTTTCATGTTTTGCCCATATACATGTGAAACATTTACATTTTTACTGATTGACCTCAGCGAAGTAGACGGAGGTTTAACTGCCAGTTTCACATTCTATCGTAATCAAGATTTTGAAGGTGCGAAGAATGATACAATTATAACAGATATCGTAAATAGGGGGAAAGGAAAGCTTAAAATAATTTCCTCGAGTCCAAATGTACCAACAGCCACAATTATAATATGCAGAGTTCTATAAAAGGTTTCTGCCTCTTTGTCTATCAATGCTATTATTTAAAATACATCTCGAGATCGTGGAGCGGTTATAGTAAGTTTGAATGGATGATCTATGATTTGCTTAAAGGATTGATTTGACATGTTCAAGCACATTTGAGAAAACTGGCAAAGGATTGGATCAATTTGTTAGTGTGTCATCTCCTTTGTATGGTTAATAGATATGTATAATAAATATAAATTTTGTGTTCAGGATTGATAGTTTTGTGATTTCTTCCGTCACCAGTTTTTTTTTTTTTTGCTCCACAAGAAGACCCCAGCATTTTCCATATTCCTTTAGGTATCCAATAATCACAATCTTGTTGGACGTGGCGAAAGCGTTCCTTTTCTGTGCATAACATAGCGATGTAACTAATTTTTCAATAAAATATTCACTGAAATATTTTTCAATCTCCACGCCTAAAAATAAGGCGTTGCCATTACAAAATGCATGAATTAAGGAAGTTGCTTCATGTATCTATCATTTTCCACTGTATATTACTCTTAATTAGGGATAATATTAAAAATGGGACCGCATAACCCTGTGGCCATGGGCTACATACCAACCGAAACGACATCTTCTGATTCATAATGTAACAACTTGTCTTATTTCGCCAATAGAACTCTAATTTTTTTTTCTTTTTTTTATATATATTTTTCCATAATTTTTTTTTTTTATACGTTAATTAAACCACCTCCTAAGCAACTAATTTACCGACTCATCGCCAGATAACTAAAGTCGTCAAAAATGAACTCTTTTCACACCAAATTATCGGGTTCTTTTTAAAAATATGCATTGTTTTCAATAAACGCGACCACAATTTGGCTGTTCTCTTAAAACTACTTGTATTGAGATGACTCTCGTGTTCATCAATTACTACACTATATTGACTACTACTATAAATAGTAGAATTATTATTACTCCAGAGTTGTTTCAATTCTTATTCAATTGGGATACTTCTTTATGCTGCATTTAAATAACAAATGGTGAAAATGTAAAAAAACTCATTCTTCTAGAGGAAAGTCCAGTCTTTGTATGGACAAGCTTTTTCTCCATTGAACCGATTTTGACCAACTTCGAATTAAACCTTTCTGTGACTGAGATATTTCAGTGACAAATTTCAGTTACCTGACTCAAGTGATTCAGCATTTATTGTGGTTTCAAAGAATTGACGAACGGAATGACATGGTAAATCGGCTCAGATTTTTACTACGATCAGAAATACATATGCTTTCTGATGAATAATTATAGCTGTTATACAGAGATCTTAGCTACCCGATTGATGCAGTTGGCAACAAAATTATCATTCTATATTAAAGCTTATTAAATGTCTCAATTCTCATAAAAAAGAAATGTGAAAAGAGATAGGAAAGTAGAAATGCTTTGGTTAACAAGAAGAAAATATTGCACATTGTGTACCGGCGCGTTGTCTTTCTGCTGGACGTTTTCCCCTTTCTTCATATATGAGATGTAGTAACAAGAAATCCATTATTTTTGTATAACTTTGAAGGCTTTACTTAACATAGGTAGAACAATCCAATATATGTTAAGAACGTAACGTTCTCTTCGACAATTTGTTGTAATTTTGAAGGTAATTCTATTACGGCTCTCTCATAGAAGCCCCGTCCTTATTGGCAAAAAATTGGAACAGTCCATTTTCGGAAGCTTCTCTTGAGGCGTATTTGTCCACAAAATTACACACCATAGACAGCACCTGGCATCAAATGATTGATGCCAGGTGCGGAATGTAAAGTGGAATCATGAAAAAAATTCCAACAAAGCACCCAGAGCTAATGGCCAGTGGCTATCGATATGTGTGTCCTGGCATTGTCGTGATGGAACACAATTCTCCTATTGGCCAAAGTCGGCCGCTTCTGGACGATTGGTCCGTTTAGACAACCAAATTGTTGACCTACAAGCCCATATTAAGAGTATGGCTGTAAGGGTGCAGTTCATGATAGATGATTCTTTGTCAATCCCATCAAACGCATAGAAAAACCTTCCTGATGGTTAACCCTGGCTTGGCCACTGTTTGCGGTGGCCCATCGAGATGCTATGTTTTTGCTTGACAGTGACCTACTTTAAATTACCAGATATTATCCGCTTCGGAAATGGGTCGATTATGTTGCGATTTAGCAGCGATTAGCAGGTGGAAATTCAATCTATGAAATTTTTTGCATTAATTCGTGTGGCATTCATAAATCGAGCTTCTTTTTATATTCAGCATTATTCAAGTGGTTTGAAATTTTTTTTCTGTATGTTGTTTAGCTCCTGGGGAGCCGAGACTGTGCTTACATGATGGTTGAACTTGAGGATTTTCATTATTTTATCGGGAATTGGGTCAGAGAGTGGTGTATTTTTGATATCAAAATTACCGAAACAGAATCGACGTAACCAATATTGCGAGGGATTGGCTGTTACAGCACGAGGACCGTAAACACAATTGATATCGAAGAAAGATTGTAAAATATGGCTCATTTTCTCTTTGCTGGTCTCCATCTGTGAGGTGCGCTCAAACAGTACTGATTCAAGCAATCCCAGAATTAGTTAGAAGTTTTGTGAATACCAAATCTTAGCTTTCTAACGCCTTTCGCACTTATAAAATGCAAGTTACAGGTTACTAAAAATAATGGATTTCTTTTTACTATGGCTTATATAGAAATTGCAAAAAATGATTCAGTCTAAAAGTAAAAAATATGAAATATATATATTATAAAGATGCTAGGGCAGACTTCTAGTCACGCACTGGTTAATACCAACATCGGAGTTTGTGATTTTAGTCTTACAACAAATTTCAACAGATTTTTGATAGTAGCATTCCGCAAAAGCTATGAAAAAGAAATGATCATTAACGAAACCGATAATAAAATGACGGCTACATTAGTAGCAGAAGAAGGCTAGCGGATAAGAGACTACAATGCCAATCATTTCGATAACGAAAATCATATCGTATTATACTATTTTTTTCTGGGCAATTTAAAAAAATCTCTCTACTTTGTGCATATTATAATTTACTTGTTGTTCTATACAGTATCTTTAATGAAAATTAGTCTGTGTTAGTTCTGGCTAACTACTATTAGCAGAATATCTACGATTTTTAGAGTAATATACCAATAAATTTATTCAGCAGACATATAATTCGATTCTAGCGGCCATTGGTAATCATTTTGAAAGAACCGATAAGGCAAATATTGTATCACTTCAGGCAATCACGGTGTATAGCCAGCAAATTCACTTCCGATTACCTTGGAAAGTATTTTTGAGTAGACATAAATGATTGTATTTAATAATTATAATAACCGAAATTTTTAAATCCCTTGTGGTTACAATTTGCGGCTATGCTTTTCTTAGGCAAAATTATGCACTGTGGAGATACGAGGAGATGCAAAGAGAAAAATGTTCAAAATATAATAGCTAAATAAGAAAAGTTGTACAAAATTTCTAAGAAATTGTCGGTATCGTTTTTACGCGAAAGTCTTTTTTGTTGTTTACAGCTATACAGCTATTATTGAATGCCCAAAACTTCCTTCCAAACATTCGTGTGCACATTCTAGCATGAAAGTGGGAGGAACCATAGCGAACATTCAAAGTTCGGTAACTTTTGCTGGAATCGGAACGTAACCCTCTGATATGAATAACCAGTAGGACGCAGGAACAATAAAAACATTGATACAATTAAACTCAAAGCAGGAGTTGATATCACTTTTTGCAACATAACAATGGCATTAAATCAAATACGTACATTTGACTACGCTTGTCCATGGTATTAACGTTCTTCGTAACATAGTACAAACCGGCTCCACACATCACCAACAAAAATACAAATTTAATGTGATGATAGCGCAACCTTCCCAAGCGTAGGCGCATTTTTGATGTTTCTTTTTCCACACCTAATTCACAACACACATTCAACTAATAACTGTAAATTTTTGACGATTTCAATCGCTATTGTATTAGAAATCTATCACACGATAAAGTTTTTCCTCGATTATGGCATTTTTGTTGTTACTGTCTGATTGGTAACTTCTGGTATAGTTGCCATATTTTACGAAGACTTTTTCAAATATAAAAAAGTTTAGCAAAAAAAGGTAATAAATAATAATTGTAATAAATAAAGCCAGACAAACTGTGTCTATTCATCAATATTCGTGTCCATCTAGAAATTTTCTAAAATAAATCCCAACTTTGGGACCGCAATTACATTTGGAAATTCATATGGCTACGCTAAAGAGCATCCCCTGAAATTTGAATGTAAATAAATAAACAGCTGTTGTGTGAAGCGAATTTATGTTCAAAAGTATTTGCATCAAAAATCCTGTATACGCATAGACAAATTATTCTGCTCTGGAGTCAAGATTAAGATAATTAGAGAGACCAGAAAGTAATATATACCGCTCTCCTTCATTACTCTCTCTGCACAACAACTCCGTAGATTTGCATACTGATTGCTATTTTTGCAGATTATAGTAAGTTTATAAATAAATTATCGAAACCATTACATATAACGTTAAAAAACGGTAAGCTATTAAAGTTCCACATTGGGAAAGAGAGCGAGAGTGAGTAAACTTTGGAAGGGAGCAAAATAAAAATTGTAAAAAAATTGTTCTATATAAAATTGCCTAAAAATAAATATTTATCAATATGGCTCATAATTTTGTGTGGCAAATCTCATTTTGTTATTTTTTGTTTCGGTTGGCGAGATTAAATTTTGATGGATAAAAACAAAAATCTTGCTAAATATTGCTCTCGCAAGATCTGGCATTTTTGTTAATACACTACATAAACAATATTTTTTCAGTAATGCGTTCAGACGTGTGCCGAAATTCCGAGAAAGAGCTGGAAGGACGAAAAACATATGCTCCATTCTACAGAAGTTGTTGACACAAGATTTTGAAAGAGGGCCAAATTATGGTTGACTTTCTGTTTTTCATTGGCAACATCTTCGTTAAAGCGGGTAAAGGTAGGTGTCCCCAAAACAAGTTCATTCCGGTGCGTCAAAAGAATGATTTGATTATTTCTTATGTATGCAATTTTTTTTTATCGGAATCCCGTTTAAAGCATTACATTTGTTCTGTGATTTTCTGGGATTTCCAAATGTATGCAATTTAGAAACTACAGTTAGCCGACGACAGAACAAACAAAACAACATACCCTAACTTATTACATTTGAAAATATGTGATTTTTTCAAAAATCGTTGCAAGACGTGAACTACATCGGATTTTGGAATGAGAATTTAGTGTTAATGGGCATTACTATAATTGCTATAATAATAACAAATAAATTAAAATATTTCCTAACTCTACTTATGTCGTTTTTCCTTCTGAACAGATAGCAGATATATAAGATAGAATACCAAATTAGTTATCCGTCTGTACTGTTTTCATTTTTTTAAAACAAAATGGAAAAAAAAGAAATTACTGGTTTTCAAATTATAATTACTAAACAGCCGCATAAATCGCTCGTACTCACTTTTTGTGTGACCACCTATGCCCTTAAGTCCTGATTAAATAACCTTCTATTTCAATGCCCATAAACGTCTCTTACCACGTAGTTTCGAGGAACTTAATTTTAAAATCTTTAATTAAGCAGGACGCACGCCACAAGAAAAACGTATATACGTAAAAACCAGTTTTGAAGTTTTTACGTGTATACGTATTTCTTTTTTCATTGGAGAACATACCTCAAGGCCTACCTTTAATGGAGTCAGTACTTTTCTGCGCCGTAATTATGGACAAAATGAAACTCTAATAGAAGTGGGTTGTTTTGACTTACATATGAGTGTGAATTAATTTCCAAATAATTTGAAATATTTAACCAATACTTTATTTTTTTAGGAAGACCAATAAAATCCTCCTTAATTTAACTTATAATTTAATATATATGCATTAATATCGTATTAGTTTACAATTCTAGATTTGGATGCTGTTTTAATACAGAGTTTTAAAGAAAAATTTGACTCAGCTTAGCTGTAATAAACTTTCCAAATTTTCTTAGCTTAATTGTGACACGAATTTCCTAGCTTACTAAATATCACAAAACCATAATTTTACCTGATTTTAGGAGATGTAGCTTCTCATATATTGGAACCAAATGATTGATAATTTCGTTATAGTTATTTGAAATCAATCGTAGCCAAATTATGTTCAATTACCATTACTTTGGTGATAGTTTTGTGTGACTTATAGGCGATTATATTATCAATTGTAATGAAATCGCACCAATTGTTCAGTTAAAAAAGAACAGAAGCTTATTTGCACATTGCAATTCGCTTTTCTCGTGAGCTTATTGTAATATATTGATATATTTCAAAAATAATATTTGGTATAACCGAATGGTCTTTTGACCCAATTGTAACAAGTCTTTTAAACAATTGTTGAGATTTCATTTCAATTTATTCAAATAGCAATAATAATATTGAACATTTGTCAATACGATTGAATTGTAATGAAATATTTTCAATTTTTATTTTTTGAAACGATTGTAATGAAACTTCAATTGTAACGAAATTTCTTCATGTATGTAACTTCCAACTCCACGAACTAAATTCATGACTGCAGTTCTATCGTTATACTTTTCTATCATTATTATTATAGCTTTCTTCCGTTCTATTTAAATTTTTTACTAACATGCTTTTTTTCTAAAATACTAACATCTGTTTTATTAATAGTACTAAAAACTTTTGTATCCAACGTGTATTGCATAGAGTTTACCTGAAGAGTTTCACTAATTTTTAATCGCAATTGTTTACTTTGACCCTCGGTAAGAAATATTCACAAATAACAGCTGCAAAATATAATACGCCAACTGCTATAAAATAAAAAGCATATACAGCAAATTGATCTATGCAGCTGAGCGCAAGCTCCGATGACGTCACCACAGCGGTTAAAATCGTTTGTAAAACTAGAGCGATCATTGTATTAAAACCGAAGACCAAACCAAAACTATCTTCCTCCAGATAACGGGCTACTTCAGCTCTATGGGAGGAAAACACAAAGAAACAAAGTTATAGTTTAATTTATTTTTTTACAATATTTAGTAACGTTCTTACCCAGCCACAGTTATGATAAAGCCGTATAAAGCTCCAAAAATGATGTAGCCTGTATAAGATAAGTAAAGGCTCTGAGTCCAACAGATTAATAATATGGCACCGCCCTCAGCAGCGGTTAGAATGGATAGTATAAAAAGGCTTGTTAGTGATTTGAGTCGATCAGTATGAATGTATCCAGCTATTATAGCAAATAGAGCCGCTAAAGCGGTAAAAACGGCGTCAACAGCACCGTTCCAAATCGTCTTAGATAAACAAAAAAAGCACATAAAAAATGATTATAAAATGCAAAATCAATCATTATAAACTGTTAAACTTAATAAAATAAGGCAGCAAATTCAAATTCATTCACTATTAATTGAAGTTACACATACTCTTGTTCACACTTACCTCAGATGACGGATTTATTTCTTTCCACACTAATTGTACGTATGATATCACTTGCATATAACCACAAAGGCCTATCGCATACCAAATAGACCATTGCAAAACGTTAACATTTGTATAGGCGTTACGAAAATGAGTCCACAATAGCATGACGGGTGAGTAAACGTTTGTATTTACACTAACATCACTTTTCTCATCCACAGACCTTCTATCCACCGCTTCTATGGAGGACATAACAGGACTGGAAGCAGCATACGGCTGGCGATGAAAATACAAACTCCTCTCAACCTTGGGCAAGGCGAAAGCCAACAGAGTCGCTGTAATCTGAGCTGCATATTTAAAGGAGGCAAAAGAATTAGCATTTATTTTGGTAGTTTGTTTTTTCTTCATACATACTTGCTAATGTTATATAATTAAGATCTCTAAAGTTCATAACCTCAAAATGATACAGTAATTGTGCCGATATGCTGGCCACCATTTTGCCAGCAAACATGGCGGCTCTAGTGTGGGACGTTACGCGCGGATAGTACTTTTTATCGACCTTAGCATAAATATATGTATAATAGGCAACTTCAGCTGCCATGTAAGTACCATAAAAGAATTCCAAAGTCATTAAAGCCTCTAAAGACGTAGTCCACAACAGCATGCTCCATACAATTATGCCGGTAACGCCGATAGTTATAATTAAAGGTTTGTAACTGGAATTTAATAGGATTAGACTATTAGTTGAAAAATATTTGGAGCGGTTTTCTTTTCACTTACAGTAAATAATCGGTAATTAGGAATACTACGACCAATTGTGCTAAATAGGAATAAGTGCCCATAGGATATACTTGACGATTCAGCTGTGGAATATAAATAAAAACGATGTATAGTTATACAGTGAGTAATTATGTTTACTGGCGCATGTTCATGAAGTGAATTTCCTGAATGATAAAGCATAAACTATAAAAATCGCCATTTTACTACACTGGACTTAACTTAAAATGTTTATTATATACGAGCAACTGAAATACGTGTGATTGGAAATAATTAACATCTGCAAATTCAATATTAAGCGGATTTCGAAACCATGCTATAGCATACCTATCCCAAAGCTAGTATATCCCAACCATCATAATACTTCTAAATGTTTGTCACCGCTGGCGCAAGAATAGAGAAAAAGGAAGTATTTAGCTACATCTTAAAACCAATGTAACTACATCTTCCTGATTTTGAATAGGCAAATTAATAGCTAATATGATTTCACTACCACAGTCCAACATCCTTGAAATAAACCATAACACCTGCAAAGAAAAAAGTGTTTTGCCCATCAAACAGTTCTCTGTACAAGCTGATGAAACACCCGGACGAAATTGGAGAAAGACAAAATGGAATAATAAGGTTTAGGTTGATTATATGCAATTCTGTAACTGGCTTTGGCAATTTGTGAACCAAATCGGTTGTGGATCAACATCAGCATATGAAACTGTGGAACAGAACGGTTAACAAAATCTCCCATAATACAATATTAAAGCTGCACAGTAAAAAAAGAAAGCGAAAATGGAATATTATAGTCTGGGGTGATTATAGGCAATTATGTAACTGACTTGGGCAATTTGTGCACCAAGTCAGCTGTGGATCAACATCAGCATATAAAACTGAACGGAGTGATTAACAAAATCTCCTACAATACAATATTAAAGCTGCACAGTAAAAAACTTCTTACGATAATCGGGTAATATGCAAAACTGCCCAACAGTAAAACTTTCGTTTTACGGGGTAAATAACATTCTATGAAAATAAAATTTTAAAAAATCAGTTATTCCGCAACATCTTAAATTAACATCACGGAAAGCATTGGGTGTTGCTACCTTCTAATCGATCAAAATAATACCTTTTGTACTCTTGTTTTACTGACCGTCAACCATCTGCATTATTTTTTTAAGGATTCTTCCCTGAATACGCTGAATACGGAAAGCTTTCTAGTTGTGATTTGTAAACAGCCGATATAAACAATCGATTGTATCTGCCATTTCATAAAATAATTTTTTTTAATTTTTTTTTATTTTAATAATATAATAAAATCTATGTAAGCGTTGGAAAACAACACAAAACTAACCTGGTACCGATGATTATTTTCAACGAGGAAAAAATATTTAAATTTTTTTCTCTTGCGCAGGACATAGCACCAAGTTCTAGAGGGAAACCTAAACTGACTACCACGTTCGTAAGCACAAAGAAAATACTATGTTTCTTCGCGAGTGAAATTTCATTTCATTTCATTCATTAATTCAATTGTAAACATTTTAAACGAAATTGTAATAAAAAAGATACAATTACACAATTTTGCAAATTTATTATCAAATCTATTATAACGTAAAAACATCAGTTGTTTCGAATTCGATGTTGGAAACAACACAAGAAAAGCTAGCAAAGCCTTGAAATTTTATTTGCGAGCAAACTATGTTCCGTGAAATTGTTTCCTCGTGAAAAAAAAACATAGTCCGTAACTTTTATTGTAAAACTGTTAAATTGTCTCCATTCATATTAAGGTGATGACACGCTTTCATACAAGTTTGACAGTTTTAGCCTTGTTTGAGAAAATTGGCAAATGATTCATACGCAAATTTAACTAAACTTCCCACAAATAGGATTAAATCACCTAGTCCGATCTTTTAGTGTGTCATCCTCTTTGCAATTTTATAGCTGAAGTAAACCATTATAATCTTTAGAAAATCTTATCAACTCACTGGTGACTGGTTGCCCTTCACTGAAGGGCATAGTGATGTGTGATAAAAAATATTTGCCTTCAAATTTGACGATCATTTTTCATATTGAGTTTCACCGTAAAAGTCAGCATTGAAATTGAAGCTTAAGTGAAAATATATCTCTTTGCTTAGCTGACTTTCTGCTCCCATACGAAACTAACCACCGGCGAATCGCCTACGTTGAACGAATCTAAGTTGGCGAAATGTTGGAAAAATAATAGAAATTTTGAACATATCAAGTCAATACAACCACAAAACAAGTATATATAAATGAGAACATCTTATTAAATATTAGTACATGACGTATGTAACACATTTTTTGTTGGAAAGCACTCACCTTTCGAAACAAATTATTTTTAAACACTCACCTGATCCTCTGTTACGTTACGCCATGGTCCCGCCAAAAATTCCGTTATAAACGGCTCGGAGGGTCGGATTTCACGTACGAATCCAAACATGCACAGAAGGCCAGAAATTTTCATCCACTCCAGCATTTTGCAATGGAAATTTGTAGAAAGCCAATTGAAAGAACAATAATCGTCGAATGTCGTTCTGCTATACGTTGAATAATTTCATAACGAACGACAATATCTCTGGCCACAGCAGGATGGAAGAATCTCGCGCTCAAACTGAAGGCAATGAAATGAATCAGTGGTGCTGCACCTGACTTCACTTATATCTCATTTAACAAGATATCGTCAAAATTATAACGATGTTAATGGCACTTATTGGCAATCGTAAACCCGAACGTAATACAACGGCAATGTTGCGGAGTAGCCCGTATCATATTGTGCAAAATGTTAAGTGACTGCTTTGTGACAGTTTCTAAGGTATTTCTGCAATCTTTTTAGATTTTCGCTTATCTAATCATACTGGATGCGATGTTTTACAACTCGTTTTGTGCGAATCAGACGTTGCAGACCTAGTGCATGTTTATACTTTTCTTTTATAATCTATAAACAAAATTCCAGCGCAATTGTGATTTATTTGCTTCGGATCTATAGCTTTAGTTAGATAATATACCGATGCATAAAGACGTACACAATTCACTGCCAACTACCAATCCACCTCAATGTCACAAAATAGAATGTATCTGAAAGCAACAACAGATAGATAGAGAGAGAAAGAGAGAGAGAGAGAGGATGAGCGTGTGAGAGAATGAATCTACAATTTTTTTGTTAATGATTCTACAATTTTTTTTGTTATGTTCACGTGAATTACATCTTGACCTCTTTTAACACTTATATTATTGTTACAAAAATATATCCATCACATTTATGTGTATATTTAAACTACCTTTATTTCTTTAAGGGAATGACATTAAGGGGATTTAACGCTATTTGTGGGTAAGTTCCATGCGTTTTCTACAAGTAGGGTTAAATCCGTTAGACATATCTGTTACTATGTCATCCGCTTTACATACACAAAGTTTAAGCACATTGCATTGGTATTGGAATATATGTTACCTCAATGTCATCTGTATCAAAAATGATAATTTTTGGTTTTATGCTGATTTTATGATTTAAATATTACAACTTTACGTTCTTTTTAATTTTTAGTATATAAATTGGTACTGGCTTTTCAGGCTGTAACTTCGTAAAACATGATGGTGAAATTTAAAGCTAGATTTTTTTACCAAAAAGTAATACACTTTAAACGAGGAAGATTGATTTGTAAGTAGCTGATTTATAAACAAATAATATAAACAAACAGCTGCACCTGTCTTTTTATAAGATTTCTAAAATTCTTATTGGTTTCTTTCAATAATAAAATTGTAGTGTAAATTTGTAGTAGTTCAAAGCTATGAATACAATATAAGGCATATTTATAATCACGAGGAGAAACGACATAAGTACAGTTAAGGCAAAGTTGTATTTTTTTGGCTGTTATTATTGTCCTTGTATCGTCACATATTTATGACCAATCCCCAATTCCTCACAGCCTACGATTTATACCATTTTTCAAAAAGGCGATTCTTGAGAAATTACGTAATGTCTTTAATGCGAATGAAAGTAGAGTACATAATAACAACATGTATCATGCGATTTCTATTTCTTGACAAATTGACAAAAAATCTCCACAGCAGCTATTTTTTAGAAATACTCAATATCTCAAAACAACAATTTCTGAGTTAAGTTGTTTTTCCTTATAAGAAGAAAAATTGCTCAAGTAGAGTTCGTTATTATTATTGTGATTATTCTAATGCATGTTTACGTCCAAATCCCGTTTCAAAATTCGGTGTAGGTCACATGTTGTAACAATTTTTCAAAACAGCCATTTCGTTTCTTCCTACCTCTAATAATTGATATTAGTAAGAACACAATTTTTGTAATTATTGTTTATGTACTTAAGACACATATTGACAGTTAAACGCGATTTCAAAATTCCTTATGTTTTGGAATTTGTTGCAAATTGTCATAATAGCGATTTTTGAAAAAAAATGCGTAATATCTTAAAACGAAAAATTTATTATTTCTTTATAAGTATAGAAATTATGATGTAAAAATATGTATTGCGATTTCAGTGTTGGAAAACAATATAAAAACGGTTTAGCAGCGCTGATTACTTAGCGCGGGAAATCGCGTTTTTCCTCATGGAGTGAACGCGGTATAAACTTCAAAATATTAGTCTCCTAACGTAAGTTCAGACATATGGATATGTCGATGGAATTATTTCACGTGTCACCGATAAGAAATTACTTTGGCACTTTGATCTACTGGTAGCCGTTTAACACACAGAATTTTCTGGCGAATTAGATAAATCAATCGATATATACTATACGTATGACTATACGCGCCTTAACGACAAGTAGCAACTTCTGATATATACACTTTATGAAGAAATATGATGGATAAATTGTATTGAATTCATCTCTTCCATGTATTTACATTTTTAACAATGTGAATTTGAGTGCTATAGTCATTAAATTGAATAACTTATGGATTTAAAACAATCCAAAAAACAAGTTTGTTCTTTGTGCCGTTAAACAACGTCGTAGTGTTAACACGACGAAAGCTATGGATAGAGAGAGCGGCATTAAAGCACGTGGTATTGCGTTCAGCACTTTACAATAAGAAAAATAAAAACAAACATATATATGAAGCAGAGTTACCGCTGCACAACGTTTCGAAGTTTTACAAAGTATAATTAATTCTAAATCGAAAAGTGCAAAATTTTCACGGTGAAATTAAACATAAAAAATGGTAGATTATATAATGTTTTTTTCTGCAAAGAAATAATAGGAACGTAATAGTTGGACAGAAAATAGAGAAAAAAAAATAATAAAAAATAAAATAGAATAGAATAGAATAAAATAGAAAGATCATACTATTTTGAAAGAACGAATTGAAGAAATTTAAGAAAATTTGCTGAAGACGAATATTTTTTTTTTTAATTTTGTGAACACTTGAGAATAGCTTGTATTTTTTGTACATAAACATTTAATGAGGGAAAAATAGTATTGCAGTAGAAAACTAAAAGAAAAATGCGTGATACTTGTTATAAAAGAGAGTTAGTAATTTTTTTGATAAAATAATTTGCATAAAACATAGCTTAACCAACAAAATAAAAGCATTTGCTTTGGATCTGAAATGAGGGAGAAAGAGTGCGAAATTTGCAAGTAATCAGTTCTGTTAGAGACAGCGCAGAGTAGCCAAATCATGTTT
>JAHXMU010036785.1:39817-56353 GCA_019455685.1 Philornis downsi
GTACTAACCAATCAAAAATGGGTGATATAGGTCCTTGTTTTCATAGTCTTAGTATAAGAGGGTCATCCAAGCATGGATTTATCGATGCAACAAGATTCTATAGCCTACATATATAAAAAAATATCAAATAACTTACTGGAACAATCTTTTTAATTTTCTTTTGAAGATTGAACACATAATGCGAATTTTGCAAGGAAAGAAACACTATAGCATTTGCTGACAATTACGCTTATTTTGTTAATATTTTTTTGCAAATATTTATTTGGGATATTATTAGGTACATAATTTTTAAAATATTTACAAACCTTAAACATCTTTTATATTTGAATTTAAACGTTTTATCGATTCAAAACGGACCAATTTCCTAAGTTGACTGATCTGGCATCAAAACCATGTGTAAAATAGATTAGACATATACCTATACATGGCTTTTACTGACATTGTGCGCCAGAATCTTACGCCGATCCAAAATCCTCGGTGGTCTATCAGTTTTGACCAGGCTGCGAATTCCGGTACATCTAGTACATTTAACAGTATTTTAATACATTTAATAATAGTTTGAAATAAATTTGATCAGACTTTAGACACAAAAGAGTTTTTCAGTACTATGAAAGTTTTTTCATGCACGTGACCAGTGTTAAACGTAGTATTCTCGCAATTATCAGCTCATGATTGATATCTTATGCATGTAGCAATTAAATATGAGTGGTGTCTATGAAGACACTTTTCATATAAAGCACATGTATAAAAAGGAACACTTTTATATATAATATTAAAACACGGTTCTTGATAAAAATTGTCATTAGAAAAGAGTCTTTCTGCAGAAACATTTTTTCTTAAGACGTATCTCCAAAATGAAAATTTTCTACAAATATACTTTTCTATAGGAAACTTCTCTCCGTAAACAATCTTTCAATTGAAAAACTGTTTTTAGGACAATTTTCCAGATGTAGTGTATCTTACAATGTTAAAAAATTAATATAATGGTAATAAATAAATTAACGGAAATAGTCGGCGACTATTTTAAACTGATGGAAGCCGCAAAAATCGGCGTGTACAAAAACAGATGTTAGTATTACATACTTTTGGTATGAAAATTTGACAAATTATCCACAAATTAGATTTAAGATTTAGATTAAAATAGTATCGGTATTTACAGTTTTTTTTAACAAAAAATGCGACTAATAAAAAAATGGCACTTAGTGTTTTCACTCAAAATTTGAGCAGACATTTTTATCCGTCGGGTGATTTCAGAGCCATCAGTAAACAATTATCCGCGTGATTTTTATCCAGAGAGAAATAAGTTCTCTTTTCTTACTCTGGTACTACTTTTCTTGATTTTATTTCACTTTGCGTTGAGCTGGTTCACTGATAGGACCATACCCGGGGAGTAGTGAATCGTATGGAAGCATGAACACTTTTTTTTTCCACACAACACTTGTAAAGTAGTAATGTAAGGTGTAGAAGAAATAAAGAAAAAAACAGAAAAGTGCAGTGATGAAAAATATTTAACTGAATAATGAAAAATATTAAAGAAAAACTACAACCAATGTGAAATACTTGGAAGTAAAATGAACGCATCAATCGAATGAATTGTGTATAATATACGAAAAAGAAGGAAAATTATGTACAAAAGCAGAAAGCTTATCCGAGAAAAAGTCTAATTGAAATCCTTTACTAAAGAAGTGTTAGTATGAGTGTGTTTTATTTTTTTTTTCTTGTACATGACAATTTGTGGCTGAGTATGGGCAAGCGTGTATGTGTGCATTCGCCGAGATGTGGTGTTGTTTTTGTTTTGTTATTTTAGTGGATGCGTGAGTACGAAAAGAAGAAGCAGAAAAATATACGGATTTTACGTCGGGTGTGTGTAGCGGAACACAATGTGAAAAACAGAGATGAAACAACAACAAATACCTACGTATATACAAATTTTAATGGGAAAAGTATTGTGATATAAAAGAATGTAACACGAAAACAAGTGGGTAAAGAAGTGTACAACAGGATAAGGGGCATGTTATAAGCACAGTTGAGCTTGCTTGTCGGCTACATCGTTTTGTGAATGTACACATCCATGTCAGTGAGAATGTGTGGTGAAGGGTGCGTTAGTTAGAAAGAGCGACGGAGAGAGTGGGACATCGTGCCGCTGCATGTGCGGATGTATGTATGGCAAGTGCCTAGGCCACCGGATGGGTGGGTGGGTAGTAAGGTGTTCGTTCACTCGCTTTGTATTTTTGTGTGTGCGCTTTATTTTGGAAAAATATTTGCTCATTTCAATTTTCTTGAATGAATGAATGAAAAATGTTCTCGTTGATACAAAAGCTTCGTTCTGGCTGTTGCCGTTGCCACCGTTGCTGTGTGTCCCCGTGTTGTTATTTTTGTTGTTGATGGCAAGCTGTGCGAAAAACGAAGGAGGAAGAGCGTGTGGGATTTAGTGGGAATATTGTTGTTGCTAAACGATATGCATTCAAACTTTTGCTCCCCTTTAAGTCTCTCACTCGGCTCAGAAACTCCCGTTGTCCAGAGTTGCCACTTCCGCGTGCTTTCATTAAAGTGCCTACAATCCGTGCCACTGTGCGAAAGATTTGCTAATCAGGCATTTATGTATTTCCATTTGGAAATTTGTGGTTTGCTTTGCGATGGATTCTTACCTTCTTATGGCTTAAATACCTATAATACTTTCTTGCGGTGGTAGTTTCTTGTATTTGAGGGTAATTTTGTAGACTGTTAATATTTGGAGAATGACAAAAACACAGTCAAAATAAAAAAGTCTTTTAAAATTTTGAATATTGCTGTGGCCGGAAATGTTTTTTTAAGAATGTGTGGTGTGAATGGATCTGGTTGCATGTCTTGCAATGCTTTTCCTGCTTGTAGGACGTTTTATAATATCTTTGGGCGAGCTCATGTACGTAGCCTTTACTAAAATTCCGATATATGTAAATCGTTATTCCACAGACATATCTCCCGCACAACTGTATAGTGGGAGATTGACTTCTGTACTTTTCACAAACCTCAATGAAAAGATGAAATTGATTAAATGCACGAATATGCTTTAGTGGGTTCAAAGACAGTGTTGTTGAATTATGCAAAACAACGAAGTTTTGTTTTGCGCGTACATTCGTCCCTTTGCGCCGCTTAGTCCATGCGGCGATAATTATTGAAGCTATGGTTTACAGTTTATCATTTGTTTGGAAAATTGAATAAACTATGCTGAAGAATGCGTCTTTTATAGAATATTATAAGTCGCATTTGTATCATACAGTGTATTTTCTATAAACTTTGTATGTTCTACATAATTTCTATAATCTACGGTTTTATAAACTTTTACAACTATGGCAGCTCTGTGCAGCCCCAACACTACTGTAGTCGTGTCTACCTGTGTCTCTCCCTGTAGTCTCTCCCCACAATACACATACATACGTCAACAATGACCATGTTGTCGTTGAACGTCGTCGAAGAACATCGTTATCGGTTGTTTCTTTTGCCGTCCATGTCTCCCACCACAAACGTACTACCCATAGAAGCCAACACACACTCGCCCGTTTGCTCGCAATATTACCAGTAAACATGAGTCGGGTCGGTCGGTCGTCGGTCGGTTGGTTTGTTAAATAAATTTTATTTAATTTTTTTTTCCTCATAGTTCATTTGTATTAATAAAATGCAAAAACTGCAATTTTAATTTGTCGAGCAAAACAAAAAAAAAAATGAAATTGTTATATTTTTCTAAATCAAGATAAATATAAACTAAAATTGTGTAATAAATGAAGGAAAATATCAAACGAAAAAGATTTTCAAGTGATTTTAGCGACAAGAAAATGTGTTTTCCCTAAAGAAAAATGTATGTCTTGTGAGAAATAGAGAAATTTTACAAATTTTATTTTGAAAAACAAAATTAACTGTGAAAAAAAGAACAAAACTCCCAAAGAAAATCGTCTTCACATTCTAGTAAATGTTCGAGGTGGTCTTCTTCGAATCATCGCCAGCAACATCATCGTCATCGCTGTCCGTCGTATTCGCAAAAGAAACTGCAGTCACAGAACATCAACGGAAATTGAAATAACCATTTTTCACAGTCTGAAATTCAAAAAAGGTAAGAAAATATGTAAATTAAACAATTTGTATCAAAAACGCAAGAAATATTTATGTGACGGAGAAAAATAAAAAATGAGAGGTTAAATAATAATTTTAAGTAATGTCCTATGTCTAGCTGCATAGCAATAAATGTGAAGCAAAGGGTTGCCAACTTTCAACAAACGCTTAATAAATTGTAAGGGATAGATTATTTAAGAATGCAAAGAGCAAGAAATCAAAATATAAACTACAATAATGAAGTTCTACTTTGAAAGTGTCTCTACTATGCTTGTGCGTCATTGTGAACTGTGGATTATTCACAACTGCAAATTAATTATATTGATAATTAGAATCGGCGTTGCCGACCTAGTGCTTCCCCTTGTTACAGTAATTTCTGTTGAAATTGGTAATCCTGCCGTCTAGTCAGACAAATTGTCAGAATTTTTTTTTTTTTCTACTATTTTTTATATATGCATTTCATTCATATACACAGTCGCCGCGTTCGTTTGTTTCTGTAGTTTTGTTTTCCCATTTGAAACGAGAAGTGATGTCTACTTTTTATTTGTATGGCTGGCTGTGTAGGAACAAAATCGCCTGAATTCTTTAAGTAGATACTTTCTGTTACGTCGTAATTTATCTTAGAGATTCACAGATTGGCGAGTGGTTTACGTTGTTCTAGGTGCTGTTATACTATATATGTTAAGAAAGATAATAGATCGCGCCAAAAAACGTTTGCGTTTTTTGACGAATCTTTTCCAGTTCCCCAAAATCGAAATAATGCTAATATGGGAGATTAAACAGTTAAAAAAAAACATCTTTAAACAATGGTATCATGGCCGGATGGTCAGAATAAAAGTAATATCACAAAACTTAGAAATATCTTATTTTAAGATCTTTCGAATTTCGATCCAATCACGTATTAATTTTGGTGGTTAAAAAAAAAATGCAAATATTATTAAATTTGCTTAAATTGATAATTTGGAAGCAGAATTGGAATTTCAGAACAAACTAAATTTTTTGACAAAGCTATTTGTAATTTAAAAGCTATTTGTAATTTAAGAAAATTAATCGATCAGAATGAAAATTCCTCTTATAAAATGTCTTTTTTTTTAATTAAGATATTCGGTGTTGCGTGTGTGAAAAGTATATTGACGGAACGAAAGAGCTTGTCATTTTTGGAAAAAAATGAAAAAAACTCAAAAGGAAAAATTTCCCAAATTTTTAAAAGTAAAGTATTTACAGAGAATTTTAGGTATTTCGCCAAATTAGTCTACAAATGGGTAAAAAATAAGTACCCAAACAGCTTTTTTGTAATTTTCAAACCTCTGTTCCTAAAGTCAAATCCAGACGAAACACTAATCGTAAGACTTGAGAATTACCTATGTTAAAATTTTAGTTTTCGTGTCAAATACTGGGATACAAAAGCTGTTTCCGAGAGGCAATTTTTGGCGCTTTATGGCGTCCGTTTTTACCTGCATTTCCAAATTACGCGATACACAATGGAGCGATCCATAACCTGATATGGCAAATTGTGCCACGTGCACATTGCCGACCACAACGCCAAAGAAAGCATAAAGTTGTAAACAACGACGCAACTTTTAAATTCAAAACGTGAGAACCTAAAAGAAATGTCGAACTGAAAGCTCTGTCGTTCAGAAAGACCGGTTTTTCGATTAATCTACCAATAAGGGTGTTTGTGTATATATAAACTTTGAAAGGTGACATCTCGTTTTTTTATTACATAAAAATAGCTAAAACACAGTTTTTTCAAATTAAGTTTAAATTCAAATTAGCCTTTTTTTTCTAAAAAAAAACCCTAATTGTTTTAATGTAACAAAATAAAACCAAAGATTTACTTTAATATTAGCGAACATCGTTCAAATATTGCTTAATTGTTGTCATTAATTAATTAATTAAATTACAAGCCAGAATTAAATAAATAAATAAATAAATAAGTAATAGATAATTAGAGTTAAAAACATAATTCTTCTGCAATTTACAATTTATTGATTCTTAATTTGGACTTTCTCGATCTTTAGAACTTATGATATTGTTATGTTTTTTTTAAAATTTAAATTTTATATATATATATATATATATATATATATATATATATTATTTTTGTTATTTTTACACTGACAACTTTTATGCCAGCAATATATTAATAATTTCAGAGAGATTATTTTTTCTCGACTAGTGTTATATTATAATTTGATTTATACTTGGCCTTTGCACCTATAAATTACAATTTGTACAATGAAAATAAAATGAAATGAAACAAATTGTATAAAAAAAGCAACTACAAGTAGAAATAATGATCTACCTCCTGAATATTGTTCGGATGTGTTTAAAGGGAAAAGTGAAGCGAAAATTTGCTCGTCATCCGGAAAATACAACATTATGGATGGCTTCACTTTCACTTTAAAAGTTAAGGATAAAACATTGTTCAAATTGCAACCGGAATCCTGTATTCCGAGATTTGTTTAGTTGTGTCATTTTCTTTGCACAAATACAAAGAAAAGGACATACAAATACCACCAGTTTGTTCGTTTAAAATTTTCGAAGACGAAGGATTACGGCAGCCATATGATTTTCCCAATCATATATATATGAGATATTCTCAATTTTTACACCAAAAAAGTGAAGTAAATTTAAAATGTGATGAATCAAAGCGGTGAGGAGCCCGTCTGAGTAGGCTGTTTTGAAAGGAAACGTTAATGAGAAATCGGCTGAACAAATTATTTGAAGAAAATCACCTTATTATTTTTTCCTGATTTTAAGTTGACCATATTTTCTGTAGAATTTGAATTGTTTCTTCATAGAAAACGAGGTGCTAGTATCGCTGTTTTAATAATTTTCATTTTAATTTTTTTCATAAAATTGAGTCTTTTTTTCCGGGCGATATACAAAATTTAATTGTGGTTTTACGCTTTCTACAGAAAACGGTGTAACCCTAATTTAATATAAGCAACGATACAAATTGAATATACCTCTCGAAAATCGAACATGTTAGTTGAAAAAAGGAATTTTTGAATAATTGAAGGTTTACTAGTTTTGTTTGCTTCTAGATCTTTTTAGAGATGGCATTTTCAAAGAAATTATACACTTTTTTATTTGAAAGAAAAAGCCGGTCTCACCGAGATTAAAGAAATCGGCAGCCTGTTCGAATAATGTCAAAATACTGGTAGAGCGGGTTACGTTTTGTTTTTCGTGATTACTCTAGTTGCGTGTCAGAACATTGTCTTTTTTAACTTATTTCATTCATAGAAGTAATACAAAATATGGACGGTAGGGTTTTTATGGTGGATTATTTTAACAACACTTTTTGTTAGCTGGTCAATCGGAGTTTCGGAATTATTTCATACCAAAAACGGTTTAAAAGATTTCATAATTTTAAATTATCAGCTTAGAAATATCCGCTAGGCCTTTTAATGAATTATTATAGCTCTTGTTATTCGTTTAGTCTGGCTTATCGCACTCAGTACGAAAGTACGATAATCGTAAACAAACAATACGATGGCAAATTCAAACCTGGAAAAGACAAATAAATTGCTGTTTATTTCAAGATACTTTTTATATATTCACTTTCAAACACATTTGAATTTATATCTTAAGAAATAATATTTCTTCACTATGTCAGATTCCAGCAACAGCCACCGATTTTCCATTACTTTGCCTCACTTAGAACTTTCATCCAAAAGGAGCAAAAACACAAAGTTGACATCATTGTTCTTGGTTTTAGCTGAGCTAGCAACGGCAGCTCTCTTTTTGTAACACTTGTAATCTCTTTTTCTCATCGACACCTCGTATGTTCTCACTCTCAGACATTGTATAATATAAATAATCAAGTATATCTTTGTAGTGGGTTTGTTGTGCTTTGATTGATTTTCATCTTGTTTCCTTTACATATTATCATCATGATTCCTACCCCACAACCGTACCTAGTTGTTTTCTTTTTTTTTTTTTTTTGTTTTCGTGGAAGTGAAGAGGGAAAAGAATAAAAGAATATTTGGTTTCGGGACACGAAATTTACAAAGAGTACAAAATTCTATTTGGTATTGGAAATTCATAAATTGTTCAAAAATAGAAAAGAAAATATTTTTTTGGTCGATATTGAAAATGCATCATATAGTTACATGACGCAAATTGAAATATTCTGTCTAGCAAAATAAAATTTCGTCACACCAAGAAGTTTATGAGAATTGTCTTTATGTATATACATATGTACTGCCGGAAGAAATTTTTTTTGAAATATACACTAATTTCCGAAACATTTCCTTAGTTCTTTCGGAATTAAACGTATCGAAATAAAGTGTTTTTGCGGCAGAGAAACTGTATTTAGAAACTCCTTTGTATGAGAAGGAATTTTACTTTAGGACACCTTGTATAAAAGTTTTTCTTATACAGGGTGTCCGTCGGGTAATTATACTACTTTATTTTGCCGCCATTTGGGTAAACATTAGTCTTGACAGTCGTGATATAGAGCCGTGGCAAATTTATTGTGGAAAAATATTCAATAAACCAACGTGTTTTAATCGTTAAAACATTTTATCAAAATCAATCATCGATTACTGTGACGATGAGGAAGTTACGTGAAATTTTTAGGAGAAACATTGGCACGTGTAGTGAATGATTTCGAAGAAAGAGGATGTGTTGCTGATATGTGGGGCCAAGCATGAACCACAACGTACTGCAAGATCGCCTAAAAACATTACTGCTGCTCAAGAAAGTGTTCAATACTATTCATCAACCTCAATTCGACGCCGTGCTCAGGAGCTTGGTCTTCAAAGAACAACTTTGGCCACAATTCTGCACAAGGATTTGCATCTGTTCCCATTTAAGATTCAGTTGACACAAGTTTCATCCACAAGACCATTAGGCCGACGCACATGTGCCAATAGGATGTTAGAGCTCGCCCATGACAACCCCGATTTTCATGAAAAAATCTTAATGGGTGACGGGGCACATTTTCATTTCAATGGATATGTGAATGGACAGAATAGTCTGTTCTGGGCAATGGAAAACCCTCAAATTATTCATCGGTTACCTTTGCATCCATTAAAGGTGACCGTGTTGTGTGCAATTTGGTCAGAAGGAATCATTGGACCTTACTTTTTTTAAACTGAAAACGACGTAACGGTAACTGTCAATGGGGAGTGATATCGTGATATGATTGAAAACTTTTTAACGCCACAACTGCACGCTTTGGGCTTGATTAACATGTGGTATCAACAAGATGGTGCCACATCGCATACAACCTGGATTATAATGGAATTACTGCGATACCTCTTTCCACAACAAGTTATTTCAAGAAATGCTGATGTTGATTGGCCTCCACGGTCGCCTGATTTGACTACTCCGGACATCTTCTTGTGGGGATATCTGAAAAGCAAGGTTTGTGCAAACAAACCAGAAACGCTTGAGCAACTCCAGCAAAACATTCGTGATAAAATTAATGAAATACCGCGTCAAATGTGTGAGAATGTACTGAAAAAATGTGCTCAAAAGGGCTCGAATTTGTGAGGCTAACAGATGCAGACTTTTATCTGATATTGTATTCCATACATAATTGCCGACATTAAATAAAACATATAAGATTCATTCTCTGTCATTTAATCAAAAATTATAGACAAACAAAGTAGTATACCTTCCCGACGGGTATCCAGTATCTTAAAAATAGATATTTTGTGCCCATTGGCTATATAACGCGACCTGATGCTGAAATTAAAGTCTTTCAGAATATTTTCTTTTCAAGTTTACGGCTTTATTCATGAAAACTGAAAATATTGCAGATTAATACAAAATTGTTGGAATATTATGAAAAAATTACTAGCTATGCTCATATTTAGATGAATTATCAACGATTACTGTTAGCAAATATTTTAATGTAGGATATGCCCTGCTATAAGCCTGCCATAAGATGCTATTTTTAAAATTATGTGTTCTGAGTTATTTTTTATGTATAAATTATGTTGCCCCAAGTTTCCAAAAGGTAGGTTCTCCTTGGGCCTAACCAGGCCTCCAAATATAGTTGTCGCGTCTACATTAGGCTTTTTTGTGGTCGAAAAATGAATTTGTATATTCCGTCTCAAACAATGTGTCGTCACATGTCATGCCTTTATATACATACATTTCTGTAGAAGCGTCTTTATAGATGTATACTTGTCTCTTGAAGACTTCCAATACACACTCATCTGCGGTTTAGAGCAAGCAGTTAAAACCTTTTTTTATAACGTTTCAAAAACTTGACCTTTCAGTTCGTCGTCGAGTACTATGTGGATTGTAGTCCGTCTACAAAACACGACATAGCCTAGTATACAGCCCTTGATTCATACGAGGTCGATACTCTCTGCTAACGACGATGGGTCCGTATACACTAGCCAACAAGGTTTTGGACTGGGGCAACCAAATATCCTTCATTTTGTAATCTGGTGGGTTGAATTCTTCGAATCTGTAGTTGGATTTTATCCATCACGTCAGATTTTTGAGACACATAAAAAAGTTTTAATTTTAGTTTTTTATTTTATTTTTTATTTATTTTTTTTTATTTATTTATTTTTGTGGAAAAAAATCTAATTGCGAATAAAGGAAATGCATTTTGAGTGACACTTGTGCATTTAATTCGTGATAATTTTTCAATAATTCAGCAACAACTTGTCTGTAGTTTTCACTCTTGTTGTTTCCAAGGAAACTGTTCTCGATGCTCTTGAAAGATTTCCAGTCTGCATATTCTTTCTCCAATAAACATTGTGAAAAATTGTCGTCATTCAAAAGGTTCCTGATCTAAGGGCCAACAAATATGCCTTCTTTGATTCTAGCGTATGAAATTTTAGGAAAAACCCCTATCAAATATTTAAATACTGCACCATCTTTGTCCTGAGAGAACGTCATTTGGACCAGTTAATGGTTTATTTGTATTTTTTTCCTGGTGAATCCTCAGTTCTTTTTGGTCACTCTGTTCTGACGTAACGTTTTCCAGATGTTTAAAATTCCAGCAGCTATCATCACTGACAGACAAGAAACTCCTCAAATGGATATCGCCTTTGATCACTGATTTAAATGACTGCAAATATGAATGAGGTTTCATCATTTTTAAATGAGTGTGCAAAGATGTGTGAGGCCTATCGTTATCGTGGTGGAAAATCATACCTTTTGCAATTTACCCATTTAGGCCCTTTTACCTTTCAACACTTTATCAAGCTTCATCAGAAGCTGAAAATAGGCCTCAGGATTTATGGTTTGGTTCTTCGGAAGCAATTCCTTCAAATTGTCAATATAAAATTTTTTGGTGCAATTCTGAGTTTAATGAAGTTTGAGCGCGTTTATTTTTATTGGACCAGGAACTCTTTCTTTTGGTCTTATTCCAAAAAATCCTTATTCATTTCTAGTGACAACGGTTTTCAAAAAGGGAACATTTTAGTAAGGGAACGTTTAAGCAATAAATCGCAAGTACATATTCGCTTTGTTAAGTGGGTTTCCTTTAGTTCGTGCGGAACCAAAAGACCGAGCTTTGTGAGGAGTCCCAGCTATTTGAAATGATTCCCAATCTTCTGCAACTTATCGAACAGAAATGTGTCGGCACGACCCTATAACGGCTTTTACTTCGTACCATGGAGGCTATATTATCTACTAGAGAAACAATCTTTATCTGGGATCCAAAAGATAAAATGTTCGACTAGTAGGTTCAAGCTAATTTTTTTGGTTTGACAGGATTTGATAGCACTTTTGTTTAAGACTATGCTATTTACTGTGTATCAGCCATACCAAATCAATGGCAATAGCTTTTATTATAACATTATTATATGCTTTCAGGCGCAATATAAATGTTATCCTCAAACATTGGAAACATGTCGTCGTAATACTCCTGCTTAATGACAGTATCTGAGGTGAGCGAGTTCGTTTCCCTACGTAATTTAACCTCTATGTTTCGTACCCATCAACCTCTGGTGGTCAACTTTGAGCTAGTAATTTTTAAAACGAAATTTCGTAACCCAATTTTGGAATGTGTCTTTTGTTAAGGCATCCAAACCGTACCTGAACAAATATCCCGGTGTGCTTCCTTGGATATATTTTTTTGCGTAAAAAAGCAAAGTATGGCGAATATTCTCGTTTTTGTGCCTCCATATGCACCAAAATTGATACTTGAAATGTCAAAATAAAATTTTACCAGCTGAGCTCAAGAATTTCCAAAATAAAACCAAATCTGAGTGAAAAACTTGAAAATATTTTTTTGCCAAACCAATGTGTATAAACTATATAAGAGTTAAGAATTTTGAATTTTTTTATCTCTGGCTGAATAGGTTTTTTTTCTTGCTATTGAATACCCAAAAATAGTGAAAGTACTTGAATACTTAATGCAAGTACTCGGTGCAGAACTGTCACCCATCCTTATGTGTGTGACAAAATGTACTATTATTATCGTCACCCACTCTCACCATTGCACTATAATGTTGTCCTCGTGTTCTATTTGATCATCTACAAAATGCTTGAATAAAGTGTCTCAATTAAGGCTGGCTGCTATTGAAAATAGCTCTCATGTGTAATGCAAATATAAAATATGAACGTAGGCGTTGTAAATTTATTATTATTATTATTTTTATTACAGCGCCACTATATGAATGTCCGTCCTCTCAATCAATTAAGCACAATATATGTATGTGCTGCATATACACACACACATCTTTACACATTTTTATAATGCCGCTGTTGCTACTGCATAGTATAGTATATTTAATAACAATATTATAACCATTTAGGATTTTTCAAACATCATGACTTGAATAAATTATTTCTTATTTTGTGTCTTCCTATTATGGAAATCTTTAAAATCCAAAGTACAACGAATATTATATATACATACTGTATACAAATGTACAAAAATATGCATATATATTTCTCTAAGTGCAGAAAGTGTTCAATTGTTAACGACGCACATGTGACATATTTCAAAAAGGAGGAGGTGACATTGTTGGTGAAGTTGTATTCCCCATACGATGTGTGCACAGCGGTGCGCAGAGTTGTAGTTGTAATATTATTATTAGTAGGTGGCAAGAAAATGCTTTGTTAATTCTTCTATTTTGTTGTTACACTTTGTATTTTATCAATGTTGGGTATAACTAATGCGTGTGTTTCTATTGTGGTTTCATAAATATTTCTGTTTTTGTTGTACAAGGATAATTATAATTCTCAGAAAGCGGACGCAGAACTTGCGTTTAATATTGAAGATTGTTTTTAAGCACCTAACCGCAAAATTGTTATAAATTCTCTAAAACTTGTTATGGTACATTCATGATGAAATTTTATATCCAACAGGAATTTCTGCAAAATTCCCTCATCGCAAACTCAAAAAAAAAAAAAAAATATATATATATATATATATACTTCACCAGTCAATATTGTAAATAAGTATCTCAAGTGATAATCAATAAATGGAAGAAATGAGCAGGTAATTTTGTAGTTAAACTGTTTAAAATTTTAGGGAGAAAAATTAATTATTAGAAACGAAAGATTGTTGTATGGGGCTAGAACTCACCATTGTGAACTAACCACGATCGGTGGCAATTGCAATTACAAAAAATTTGTAATAGAGGACATATTGCCTCTATTTTTTGTCTGAACTATGCTTAGGATTTAGTTGCTACAGGCAGTATAAATTTTTTTTTTACTTTTTATAGCATACTGTCTACCGCCTGCTTAGGAATAATAGAGAAAAATTGTTTTTTTCTGACAAATCGGCTTTATTGTATGTGTGGGACCTTAAGGGGCGTGGCAATGCAGTCCATTTTCTTTCGCAGAAATAAGTTTACTAAATACCCGATGAATTATATTTAATATAGTGTTATTAATGAAAGTAATAAGTCTAAGAACATATGTGGAATAAATTAGGGAATTTGTATGGGAGCTGACAGAAAGGCGAGGTTATACCTCCTTTTTCATATTTTACCGAGCATTACAAATAATGCAGTTGACAAAAATTTGGGTTACTGCGGTTAAAAACATAAAAATTACATTTCGATTATCAGCATGAGAGGCAATGCGTATGAGAGGCATAAAAAGGGGCGTGGTAATGCGGTTCGTTCTCAGGGCAAAATTAGACAGAGGTCACACTAATCTTCGGAATGAATTTTGTTAGGTCTGAACGCTAATTCAAGGGCGTAAATTTGAGGACCCACGCTCTCTTTCACAGTATGGATTGTTTAGATTTCTATAATACCAGGTGTGATTTTTTCAAATATTTCTAACTACAATCTATAAAAATATTAACAAATGTATGCAAAATTATCAAGATATTGAACGAATAGAGCAGACGAGAGAGATAGCAGTATTAGCTTGCTCTCTGACACAAATACGGCCTCCGTCTGCAACTCTTCTCTTCTTCTTGGCTAAATTTAGTGGAACTTAGTAAAAGAAGTGAACCTACGAATTGGTAATTTTTATGGCAGTTGCCAGAGGGGGCATGGCAATGTCCTTCACTTTCATTGCCAGAACTAAGCCTATCAAACACAAGGTTTGCGTCATATTTGACTGAATTTAGTGCAATTGCTTCAAAGATGTAAACATAAGAATATATCGGTAAAATCGGTCATGAATGTTACGAGAAGAAGCGGTGATATTTAATACATTTTTCCCTAGTTTTACCGGGGTCGTGGTTTTCTAACCACTTTCTCCAAATTATATCAAGCGTTATAAATCAATACAAGAGATAAACATTTATGTATGTAGGTTACTAAATTAGGAGTTTCGGGGAAAAAAAGGACTCAATATTATTCGGTGAAAAATTCGATTTGGTTTTCACAGACCAATTTGTATGATGGATCGGACCGTTATATTCTACGCTACGATCAGACAAAATATTGGTACGTACCGGGTTTTAAGAAGTTTCATAAACATCTAGCAAGGCAGTCGCACATGGATTCGTCGTATAATAGTAGAATTTTTCTATTTCGGTTCGTAAGCATTTTCATTACCGAAAATATTAGGTTGGTTGAACAACCGAATTGTTTTTCATTAATTCAAACGAATTTGTGGCATCGTGACAATTTCCTCTTGCTGTATAAGTATCTATTTCTACCTTTTGGAATTGTTTGCCATAATCTCTTATGTATGTACGGTCCGGTGATGCAGTGACCGTTACATTAGATCGTTTCAACACACACAGTTCATGTAATATTGAATTCTCAGAAAAACAAAAAGACAACCTCTGCTAAGGTGGCTTATCGTATTTCAAATTATGATTTGAGTGTAATATAAGCTAAATTTAGATTTATACGATATTATGTTATTATTATTAGTAATAATAATAACAACACCTATAATGTAAATATTAATAATAATAATCTTTGCCGTGAAATATTAAACCCAAAATCCCCGTTACAAGCAGCTAAACTAGTTTTTATTGTTGTTTCATAGTCAACGGCTGGCTAGCTAGTTGGTTAGCTAGCTGGATGGCTGGCTGTCTGTCTGTCTAATTTGTGTATTCGTTGTTGTCTTTCCTTCTCAACTAATTATGACTTTAGGTCTTAGATGCTTTCAAAATTAATCATTTATTCCAATGTCAAATAATCATTTAAATGGAAATACTATGCATACAATAATACAAAGCGGCAGCGGAGCCAGCAGCTATATACGAGTATTATATTATATTGCACTAGACATTATCATATACATGCATACATACATACATACAAATACGTCGTTTTTGTTTTGTTTGATTCATACAAAACGCAAACTACTCATCGATGTTTCAATACTACGGTGACGACTACTACTATACCCCGACTATAAGAGTTTAAAAGTGCACTCAAAAAAAAACTCCGTGATGATTATTGGTAGGAAGTTTGATAAGCAAACGAACTGAATGAACCGGGTGTAGAAATGAAAACCGCTATAAATAAACATTATGATATCGTTTAACATAATACTGTGTATAACCTTTTTTGATATGGGGGTGAAAGGCTCTTCGCGGTGAGTCTGGGCAGCTAAATCACAATGAACATGTTACAATGTGATTCTCAGCAGTGCCCAGGAGTAGCCAAGCAAACGTGACATTAATGGAATAGAAATCGACAACGGCTCTTTCATACCGACGCTGCAATTAGAATCTTATTTATACACAGTACTTCACGGTATTGATCACTCTGTACATTAGGCAACAGACGACAATTTGTACATGAGTTTCCGGTAGAGTCAGATTATTTAACAAAATGCCGCCAAAATACCTCAAACATTATCGAGATATGAAATCATGTTATTTTAGTTTCAAAATATTGCTTTTTTACACCTATGTTTGCAGGGAAAACAACTTAAATGGAGTTGTGACAAAATCGATTTTATTGCTTATTATCGTTGTCCTTATTTAGATATGTATTTGCTTTCAATCTTCTGTGTAAAATTCGGAGTAAATCACAAATTATATTTATTTCTTAAAAAAGCGATTTTTGCAAAATACATAATATCTCTAAATATTGA
>JAHXMU010036803.1:0-11418 GCA_019455685.1 Philornis downsi
ATTTTGCTATTACCCTTGATAATTCTAAACCGATTTACAAAAGACCGTCGTGGTGATTAGGGTACACTCTACTAAACGTCAAATGAAAGAATTATTGGAACATTTTCAAAAAACTTTTCCAAACTCAAAAGAGTTACCTTGAAGGCTTCTAGATGCACTCTCCAAATTTTCCATACATTATACTCGTATATCTGCTATGCATAGTTTAAAAATCGTATTATTGTTTTCAATTCTTTTTTATTTATCCCACTGTGTGTCGATTCATTGTCTTTTTTTTCTGTTGGATTAAAATAATACATCGCAGACTGTGAACACATTTTCAGAAATATAATTTTCCTCGTTTCAACGCAAGTTTTTACTTTAAATAATGAAGAATAACCCAGTAGCTTTTAGCTTTAATGTGAAAAAACAGGACGAATATATTCTAATTCTCTTTGTTGCAATAAGGCGTATTTCAATGGAATATAAAACAGATGAGTAAACAAGTTTAACAATTAAACTTCTGCTGAAAATAAATTGAATGAATATCGCTGGTGTTCCGTATTTTATTTGTGCGCGGAAATGGAATTGGTTTGGTTGCTATACTATACCCTATATTAATATATAGCAGATGTTTCAATAGGGGATCATACTGGCTACCGAAGTAATACAAGGACTAGTGAATTATAGGACAGAAAACCTTATCATCGCTCACCTTTATAGTCCAAACTTTTGGGTTAGCAATATGTTTTCCGTGCTGTCGGTCTGCTCTTTCAGGTGTCATGGAGAGGCAACGCGCAACCCGTCTCTCAAATCAACCAGACACCTTCATGTGCTGGCGCATGGGAAATGTTGCTTAATGTTTCATCTCACGCGCAGCGATTAATATGTGCACCAAATGCCCTCTTGGTTGGACTTGCCGCCACACGCCGTCATTTTATGTTGCCAATAAATACATAAAAAAAGATGAAGAAAGGGAAATCCACAACAATAATGATCTTTATAAAGAACTTGGTTTATGAATGAGGCAAATAAGTGATTGCCACATGTCCTCGCCGCATATAAGGACGACACCATCATCATTCAAGAGATCCGGTTCTCTCTCTCTGTTTAGTCTTGTAACCGTCTGAACAGCTGCAATCCAAAGCTGAATTATTTTTCGTTCACAACTAATAAATGAAAAGTATGCCTCCAATATTATGGACGTACGTCTGATCCCATCCCTACCTTTTTATGGTTATGATGCGCTCGAGATTGGGTAGAACGTATAAAGAAGACCAGATATCGTAACGATATATTACCTCGGAGTAGCCACCGCTTATCAAAAAAAACTCTTCACTCTCTGATACTGGGTGTCCGTCGGGAAGGTATACTACTTTGTTTTTTTTTTATAGTTTTTGATTGAATGAAAGAGAATGGATCTTATATTGATAAATGTTTTATTTACTTTGGTTTATCGAATATTTTTCCATAATAAATTTGTCACGTCTTTACTTCAGGACTGCCAAATATGAACTGTCAAGACTAAAGTTTACCAAAATGGTGGCAAAACAAAGTAGTGTACCTTCCCGACGGACACGCTGTATATAGTGACTGCATATTGCGTATTCAGTGGCTAATTCCACAAATCTCTGGTAATATAAAAAACGCTGTACTGCATCTGAGGAAAAAATGCTGTATTCTAGGTAATACTACAACCAATTGTAAAGCGTGCTGTTAGGAGCTATATAGAGAAGAGAAAAGAGAAAGACCTTTTAAGAGGAAATTACGACTGTGGGAAGAGAGAAATAGTAAAAATAAACAAAGGAAAGGTTATGGTGTAGGGCTCTTTTTCGAACTTTGTTAGCACGAATTTGGAACTGGCAAATCTACAACAGGCATTCACACTGTGCCAAATTAGCATAGATTAGTGTTCATGAGAAATTTATTGGTTGAGAATGACCGACACGAAATTTTCAATAAATATAGACAAAAATCTTGCTGAACAACTTTACTTTAAACGGTACCTTCAACAAATAATTACGTGGAACGATTCAGTAAACGAAGTTTGTAGAAAATATCATTCAGACGCCAAACAAAATAGCGACGCTGCCTTGCCGGTATCATATTTAGAGTGTCCCAACAAGAATGCAAGATTTAAATTTTAAATAAAATACAGATATTTAAAAAAAACCGTGAAACTTTATTATATCGTAAATTAGACAGAATGAGGTTATGTATTGAAAAACAACACATCGGGCAGATGGCCGCTGCGGCTTTGCTGGCACAAAACGCTGCGGTATTTCATTACCAATTTTCTCTTTTAAGACTCGAGCCGTCGTCGGCTTATTCTCGTAAACCATCGACTCAAAAAACTCCAAAGAAAAAAGTCTAATGGTGTTAAATCGCACGATCTAGGAGGCCAATTCTGGTCTCCAAAACGCAAAATAACAAGACCGGGAAATGACTGATACAGCAATTGAATTGTTTCTCTGGCTGTATGACATGTGACGCCGTCTTGTTGAAACCACATGCCCTCCACATTCATTTCTTCAATTCTAGGCACGAAAAAACTGGTTATCATTTCACGATACCGGCGTCAAATTTAAATCTTGCGTTCTTGTTGTTCTTGCAGCATTGCTAGAGCGCGCATCAATGATGGAGACTAGTAAAGAAGAATAGACTTATTTTGCAGTCTTTCTTCGATAAAGGCGAAAAATAAGTCGGGCAGCTGATACTATGGAATTTTGACTTCATTGATTCCATTCCGGTATAAAAGATGCACTACTCTTTGGCAGGCCAATTTTCAAAAATGTCAATGAAATAAAGGAAATTGTCAAATCCGACCGTCATGCGAACAATGTTTCGGTCGCCCAGAAGCTAAATATTGCATAAAAACCAGTTGGAAACCTCTTGAATAAGACTGGATACTAAAAGAAGTTCGACACATGGATGGTGCACGAGTTAATGCAAATAAATCTCATGGACCGAATTCCCTTTTGCGAAATGCGACAAATTTGACCTCTTTCTGAATAGGCTGATGACCGGTGATGAAAAGTGGGTCACTTACGACAGCGTTGTCACAGAATCACCTACTATAGGGTGGCGCATAAGTAACGCTAAGATTTGATCAGTGAATACATTTTGGTTTAAGTCTTTTTTATTCGTCTCTTTACAGAATTAACTAAATAATACTTGGGAAATTTATGATGGAAAGGCTTAGTACAGAACAAAGAACCAAAGTTGTTCAATTTTACTTTGAAAGCCAACATTCGATTATTCAGATCATACCGAAATTTCTTTCATGTTCGAAATGCTTCTAGCGCTCCAACAATTTACCGATTGGCTCAGCGTTTTGGGCAATAAGGGCCTGTCTGTGATCTTCCGCGTGCTGAAAGACTTCGTGTAGTTCGAAATGAAGTGACCATTGCTCGAGTGCAAACAAGTATTGAGGAAACCCCCGAAACTTCCACCAGGCGACGTTCTCAGCAGTTAGAGATGTCTAGGCGGTCTTTGCAAAGAATTTTACATACTATGTTACATCTTTTCTCATATAAGATGCAATTGGTTCACGAGTTAAAACCAAATGATGCCCAAGAACGCATTCAATATAGTCGCCGTTAACGTTACTTTTGCGCCACCCTTAATAAGTTATCCCGCACCGGCTAAACGCTTAATTTGGACCTACTCGTATACTGTCAGCAATTGAACTCATTAGCGGCCAGCTTTGGTCAATAGGTAAGGAATTCTGTTCCATTAGGACAACGCCAAGCCTCACACATCGAGAGTGACTTGTCAAAAGCTCCGAGTGCCTAGTTAGGGGGGTCTTAGTAATCTTAGTCATTCAGCCTATAATTCGAACCTGTCATTCAGTGATTATCACCTGTTTCGGTCTATGACGAATGTTTTTGCTGGCGAAAAATTCACCTCAAGAGAAGTTTGTGGAAATTGACTGTTTTTTTGTCAATTGGGACTAGGGTTTCTATGAGAGAGGCATAACGAGATTACCTTCCAAATGGCAACAAGTTGTCGAATAAAACGGTGAATATTTTAACCATGATAAATAAATAAGGCCTTCAATATCGTGCTTTTGCATAAATGATTTTTTTACTACATTACCTTCCCACAAGATAATACTGCAAGTTTTCGATGGAACCACGAACTTGTGATAGGTTTTTGAATATTTTAAATAAATAAAGGGTGTCCTAACAAGAACGCAATATTTAAATGACTGATGCAGCAATTGAATTATTTCTCTGGCTGTATGACATGTGGCGCCATCTTGTTGAAACCACATGCCCTCCACATTCATTTCTTCAATTCTAGACACGAAAAAACTGGTTATCATTTCACGATACCGAACACTATTGACTGTTTGCGCTTGACATGCCTCATTTTCATAGGAAAAGGTCCAATGATTCCTCCAGCTCAAAATCCACACCACACAGTGACACGTTGAGGATGCATTTGCTTGTCGTGAATCACTCGAGGATTTTCCTCTCACCAAATGCGACAATTTTGCTTATTGACGAAGCCATCAAGATGGAAATGGGCCTCGTCACTGAAGATGATTTTATTGGCAAAATCAGCATTTTAATGTTGTCTCTCAAATACCCAATTTATGAACTCCCTTCGCTGTCCATGGTCAGCTGACTTCAGTTCCTGAGTCAATTGAACTTTGTATGCATGAAGATGCAAGTCTTTCGTCAAAATTCGCTGCATAGCAGATTTGGAGACATCAATTTGCTGAGCTCGGTGTCGAATTTAGGTGGATGGAGTTTGAGCGACATCATCACGTACAGCTGCGACATTTTCGGTCGATCGACCTGGTCGAAGGCGCGTTGTTGTCTTTACATCACTAACAGACCCAGTTTTGGCAAATTTATCCATTAATCTTCGTTATAGTTGACTCTTTTGGAGTCACTCTTTGGAGTGACCCCAAATTGATCGCAATTTGCAAAACTGTAACCGCAAAATTTCCACCATTTTGGTAAAACAATTTCACAATGAGGAGAATGCGTTGTTCATTCGTGTGGCGCTCCATTTTTACTAACCTCGTACCTTCTACTAGCAAACAATAACAATTGTTCAAATGTCAAACAATGACACTTCGAATGGTGCCAAATTTAAATCTTGCGTTCTTGTTGGGACACCCTTTATATTGAACCGCGGTTCTAATTACTCTTTGGTTAGTAACATGTCTTACATATTTAATTGTTTTAACAAGCAATACGATTGGCAATTGCATTTCGACTCAATTAGCATTATCATAAGGTCTGCAGCATATGAAGAGCTTTAGACAGCGATTACGATTAAACCACGACTACTTGAGTAGTATAAAAGCCAAAAGTACCAACTTCACTTATTTGGATTTAATATAAGTGCAGGCTTCTTGTTATTTTCAAGTGTGTGTGTGTGTATGTGTGTGTGTGTGTTAATAATACAGAACAATATCTTATTTGTCAAGTGCTAACGTTCAATGATTTGTTCGCGTTTAATTGCCAATATGATTGGAATGAATATGTTCTCAACATTTATGTTCAACTGTCTCGCATTCCTACTTATCTATATAATATAATTATGTCGATGTCACGTATTTATTTTATTCATCCGTAAATGGATATTGTTATGTTAAATATCTACGAGTACAGCAACGAAGAAAGAAAAAACAAAAACATTTTTAAAGTTTAATAACCTACATGTTGAGCTACTGTGAAGATTCGCGTTCGTTGGTTTTTATTAATAAAATTCGCATAATAGTTGAGCGAACTGATAAAGTCTACCTTCAATACCCATATTTTATACATCTATTGTCTTTTTTTGTAAATAATTTTATTAATATTATTATCGACTAATTAACACAAGTTGATACCACCACATATAAGGGTTCAATTGAATAGAGTAAATAACCTAACTATATCCTATTCTAAAGAACTTGACATAGTTGTGACAAACACAAACTGTGATCATCTAAACAAAGTAGAAATAAATTCAACTGAAGGTTCTTAATTGTCGGTCGTAGGCATTCAGAATATTACGTTAGAGTTTATCCTCTTCTAATATACCGTTTACTGCAGGTTTTTAAATTGGAGCAACATAGCCGTGAAAAGACATCTTTAAATCTTGTAATTGTTATGGCTTATGATCTGGTTTTAAAAGTTTTTTACATAGTCTTCTAAGAAAGGCTAATAAAAAGCGTCGATAGCATCGTGTATGAGAGCAAATGGGAGGGTCCTTCTAATGTGATTCCTCTAAATGTTATTCACATGAGAATACAAAGTAGATGCAGTAATAAGAAACGGAATCTCATCTTACTATTCCATGGTAATAATATCGTTCACATTGGTAATAGCTCAAGTGCATATACAGGGTGGGCCATATGAGTGTTGGCGATTTAATTCTTCAATTTCTCGGTAACGCGCGGCGCGGGGTGGCGGGGGGATATGTTGTTCGCTGCGCCGCTTCCTGGAAATTTAGTCGCCATGGAGCCGTACACGGTACTGCAGCGCGCATTTTGTGTCCGAGCGTATTACGAAAACAATAAATCAGTGATTACTGCACGACTTTGGTATCGGCATGAACACGGTTTGCACGATTTAAGTGAAGTTCCAAGCGCCAATGTGATACGAAAATGGATCAGAATGTTCGAAACAACCGGCTCAACAGTACCAATTACGTTTCGTGGTCGCCCAGTTTCTGCAAGATCAGCCGACATTGTGGAGCGTGTTCGTGTTTCAGTTCAGCGAAATCCGCAACAGTCAACACGTAAGAGAAGTCAGTCTTTGGATGTCAAAAGAACAACTTTACGACGAATTTTGAAACGTGATTTGCATTTGAAGGCTTATAAGATTCAGATAGTCCAAGAATTAAAACCCGATGATGCCAATAACCGACTTAACTTTGTCAATTTGATGCTAGAGCGGTTCAACAATTTCAACAACGTGATTTTTAGTGATGAGGCCAATTTTCACCTTAATGGCCATGTGAACAAGCAAAATTGTCGGTTCTGGTCCGAGACTAATCCCCGACGCTTGCATGAACGTCCACTTCACAGCCCTAAGCTTGTCGTGTGGGCTGGGATAACGTCAACCGGTATTATTGGACCATACTTTTTTGAGGACGAAAGAGGGCATGCGATGACGGTTAGAGCGAACAATTATTGCAACATGCTAGCAGACTTTTTGGTGCCAGCTTTGCAAGAACTTCAAGGCAATACCTCGAGGATGTGGTTTCAACAGGATGGAGCCACATGTCATACGGCTAGGGTATCCATAGAGCTGCTGAAAAATGTTTTTCCTGGAAAACTCATTTCGAAAAGGGGGGATATTGAATGGCCCCCACGTAGCCCCGATCTCTCTCCATGCGATTATTTTCTATGGGGCTACCTCAAATCGGTAGTCTACAAGAATAATCCGACCAATTTAGAGCAGTTGAAGAGGAACATTATTCAGGAAAGTAACAAAATACCGAGAACAACTTTTCAACGAGTTTTCCAAAATTTGCGACTTCGGTTCCAAGAGTGTCAAGCAGCCAAGGGAAGCCATTTGGACAACATTATTTTTAAGTCTTAAAAATTCCTATGCTTCTACTTTTTAAAAATACAAATATATTTTTTTTATGTTTCGTAGTTTTTTTTAATTGAATATTTAAACCGCCAACACCCTTATGGCCCACCCTGTATTTTCCAATAGAAATCTAGAAATTTCCAATTGAAAATGAGAAAACATTAATCAAAAAATGACAATTTGCATTTAATATTAAGCAAAGATCAATCAAAACTGAAAATTTCCGGTTCATGATTAGAATAGATAAAGGGTGTCCCAACAAGAACGCAAGATTTAAATTTTAAATAAAACACAGATCGGTAACCGACTTATCATTGAGTTTTACATAGCCCTAAAGATATTTATCAGTGTCAAGCGTGAAATTAACTGTTGGCCGAATTTTGTTACAATAATGCCCTGTTGAAATCAAATATCTTCGAGACCACAAGAGAAGCTATGTATTTTAGAAGACTTTAATCTATCTTCAAATATGATACTCACGATCCTTCACAATTTTGCTTGGAATCTGAATAGTATCTTTTTCAAATTACGAAATGAAATCCCCATTACCAGTTAAAAAAAAAACAAGAACTATGTGGGCTAACAGTGGGCCTACAGCTCGCATAATATTTTTTAAATATAGAATTGTTAACCCCGATTATTGCGTAGAACATATTGAAGAAGTTTGTATGTGTGCACATGGAGCTACGGAGATGCGCCAAAATCAGATGACTTTCTGCCACGGTATTCGACGAACATGAAAATAAGGAAATTAACGATTATTTCATAGCATTAGTAACCCGCAATGACGAGTACTTTCTAAAATAAAAGAGCGCCAATCATCGTTAATGTGACCGACTGTTGGGCGATGATTAGTATACGCGGCTATCGTACCCATGACTGCGGTTTCAATTCCGCAGACAGCCACCTATCATCATTTGAGCGACACTCACCTCGATGCGTCTGACGAACGCTTAGTGTAGTCGAGTAATCGATAAATCTGATAAATACTTTTCAAACTATGACATTCGGAATCGTCATTAAACTGTACAAGTATATTCAGTTTGAGTGATTCTAAAAATGGATAACGTGCAAATTCACTGAGTGTGAGAAGCTCCTTCATATCTCATTCATAGGATGCAAGGGAATTTTTTTAATTATCATTAATTTGTTACACAGTGATATTAAATTAATTATAAGGTTCTAATTCAATATCCAAACTAGCATCACGATCGCACTAAAGAACAATTTATTTAGCCGAACCAGTGGTTTATAGGTAGGTAGAACCACTGAACCAAACCAATTCTAGTACTAAAGGGTGGCGCATAAGTAACGTTAACATCGACTATATTGAATGCGTTCTTGTGCATCATTTGGTTTTAACTCTTATATGGGAAAAGCTGTAAAATAGTATGTAAAATTCTTTGCAAAGATCGCCTAGACATTTCTAACTGCTGAGAACGTCACCTGGTGGAAATTTCGGGGTTTTCCTCAATACTTGCTTGCATTCAAGCAATGGTCACTTCATTTCGAACTGCATGAGGTCTTCCAGCACGCGGAAGATCACAGACAGGCTCTTATTGCCCAAAACGCTGAACCAATCGGTAAATTGTTGGAGCGCTAGGAGCATTTTCGATATGATCTGAATAATCGAATGCTGACTTTCAAAGTAAAATTGAACAACTTTGGTTCTTTGTTCTGTGCTGAGCCTGTTCATCATAAATTTCTCAAGTATTATTTACTTAATTCTGTAAAGAGACGAAAAAAAGACTTAAACAAAAAAAGTATTTACTGATCAAATCTTAACGTTACTCATGCGCCACCCTATATTAATGTAAAGTGAAATATACATTTCAATGCCCTTTACCACTAACACAAATCATATTTTCAAAGGTTCAAAACTATTAGTAGTAAAGTTTTGAAAATTGTTAAAAATATTAACAAATGTCTGAACTTATGCCGCTGATAATGCTTTTACTCTATCATTGTTTTCATTCTGACGCATCACCTGAAATCTCAATAAAACTCTGTCACTCTGCTGATCTCTCAGGATCTTCACCTAATTCTTCTTTTGTTATATTTCTTCATAATTACTTAGCTCTTTGCTCCATTAACCCCTAAAGAAACCACATCAAATGTATTGTATAAATACAGCAGAATTTGAACACGATAAGAAAGTAAATAATTACTTAACGGAATATACCACATCTCGAAAAGAATAACGACGGCTACGGGCATGTAAGCAACGAAGTGACATCAGGAGATATCGCAAATGCAAAATACATACATATATCTTTGGTAAACAAACCAGTGGCAAATGAATCGTCTACGTCGTCTATGGATGGAAATAGAAATTTAATTCATTGTGTGTCCAAATTCAAATATAAAAATGTCACAGGAAATATATTAGATTATTAAACCGACGTCATGTAGACACACATACAAGTATGTATATATATATGTATTTTAGCGTCACCAACATCATTTAAAGAGAACGTCTTCGAGCAACTACATTAACCAGAGTTCCCAAGAAAGAAGGTTCAAATGGTAAAAGGAAAGCAAGGAATCCAGGAATTTTATTTCAAAAACTCCATTACAATGACCGTTTCTTTCGGATTGAGCTCATTTTGGGCTTACCTCTCAATTTATTTTTGTAGTCTTTTTTGCCTTTCTTTGGCAACAGCGTTAATGTAACGGGCACCATCAATAGGGAACGATATCGGAACATTGTTCAGTAGTTTTGGACCGGAATGCGAACCAATTCCAAAGCAAGCATACTCGAACAGAATCATCGTCTTACTTCTTACTTCGATAGCGACTAGAATAGACATTTTTTATCTGCTGCATGCTGCACGTTCGCAAGAATTCCAAACGCTCCGGTCTCTTGCGCTTCTCCAATACATCGAATCAACTTTTGGACAATGTTTCAAAAGCCTGACCCCTCCGGACGAATTGTGATGACCCTCATTTCCGTCACCTATCGACGAAATTGTCGAAAAGTTTTCGTGTTGAAGCGTTTTGTACCGCCGATGTCGCTTTGTTCATGATTCCGTTAACGATGATGGAACAAATTCCTCAAAAATCCTGCTGAATGGAGTAAGGGAGAGCTTCAAAGAGTTTTGCACACATTCTGTTTCTAGACTAAGTTAAGGGGACGGTCTCTTGCGCTTCTCCAATACATCGCATCAAGTTTTGTGCAACGTTTCGAAAGCCTGACACTTGCGGTCGAATTGTGATGGCCCTTATTTCCGTCACCCATCGACTAAATTGTCGAAAAGTTTTCGTGCTGAAGCGTTCTGTACCGTCGATGTCGCAATGATCATGATTCCGTTAACGATCATGGAACAAATTCTTCAAAATTCCTGCTGAATGGATTAAGGGAGAGCTTCAAAGAGTTTTGCACACATTCTGTTTCTAGACTAAGTCAAGGGGACGTACTCCGTAACGATGATTTCGAATCTCAGCTTGAGAAGCTTTTGCTAGAATTGTTGATAATTTGATTGCTCGAAATGTTCGTCAGATACATCGATATGACCGCCGTTTAAAGAAAGTTTTGTTGATTGTATCCGGCGCTCGGCCACAGGATGGCCCACACAGTAATCGCGCTTACTGCCCATTATCCACGGCTAGTGATAATGGGTCCCAATATTTAGCAGAGTATTTTTGTCTTGAAGACTCTAATAACTGATTCATCTGCTCGTGTGACAACCAAGGATTATGTTAAGTAGAAGTAGAATTGATTTGTGACAACAAAGGATTGTGTTAAGCAGAAGTAGAATTAGTAGAAGTTGAAGTAACATTTGTGCAATATAAGCACAAGTACAAGTACAAGTACAAGTACAAGTACAAGTACAAGTACAAGTACAAGCACAAGTACAAGTACAAGTACAAGTACAAGTACAAGTACAAGTACAAG
>JAHXMU010036804.1:0-12532 GCA_019455685.1 Philornis downsi
ATTTTGCTATTACCCTTGATAATTCTAAACCGATTTACAAAAGACCGCCGTGGTGATTAGGGTACACTCTACTAAACGTCAAATAAAAGAATTATTGGAACATTTTCAAAAAACTTTTCCAAACTCAAAAGAGTTACTTTGAAGGCTTCTAGATGCACTCTCCAAATTTTCCATACATTATACTCGTATATCTGCTATGCATAGTTTAAAAATCATATTATTGTTTTCAATTCTTTTTTATTTATCCCACTGTGTGTCGATTCATTGTCTTTTTTTTCTGTTGGATTAAAATAATACATCGCAGACTGTGAACACATTTTCAGAAATATAATTTTCCTCGTTTCAACGCAAGTTTTTACTTTAAATAATGAAGAATAACCCAGTAGCTTTTAGCTTTAATGTGAAAAAACAGGACGAATATATTCTAATTCTCTTTGTTGCAATAAGTCGTATTTCAATGGAATATAAAACAGATGAGTAAACAAGTTTAACAATTAAACTTCTGCTGAAAATAAATTGAATGAATATCGCTGGTGTTCCGTATTTTATTTGTGCGCGGAAATGGAATTGGTTTGGTTGCTATACTATACCCTATATTAATATATAGCAGATGTTTCAATAGGGGATCATACTGGCTACCGAAGTAATACAACGACTAGTGAATTATAGGACAGAAAACCTTATCATCGCTCACCTTTATAGTCCAAACTTTTGGGTTAGCAATATGTTTTCCGTGCTGTCGGTCTGCTCTTTCAGGTGTCATGGAGAGGCAACGCGCAACCGGTCTCTCAAATCAACCAGACACCTTCATGTGCTGGCGCATGGGAAATGTTGCTTAATGTTTCATCTCGCGCGCAGCGATTAATATGTGCACCAAATGCCCTCTTGGTTGGACTTGCCGCCACACGCCGTCATTTTATGTTGTCAATAAATACATAAAAAAAGATGAAGAAAAGGAAATCCACAACAATAATGATCATTATAAAGAACTTGGTTTATGAATGAGGCAAATAAGTGATTGCCACATGTCCTCGCCGCATATAAGGATGACACCATCATCATTCAAGAGATGCGGTTCTCTCTCTCTCTGTTTAGTCTTGTAACCGTCTGAACAGCTACAATCCACATTAAGCTGAATTATTTTTCGTTCACAACTAATAAATGAAAGGTATACCTCCAATATTATGGACGTACGTCTGATCCCATCTCTACCTTTTTATGGTTATGATGCGCTCGAGATTGGGTAGAACGTATAAAGAAGACCAGATATCGTAACGATATATAACCTCGGAGTAGCCACCGCTTATTCAAAAAAACTCTTCAAATTACTGCGTTGCATACCTCATAACTCTGATACAGGGTGTCCGTCGGGAAGGTATACTACTTTGTTTTTTTTGTAATTTTTGATTGAATGAAAGAGAATGGATCTTATATTGATAAATGTTTTATTTACTGTCGGCAATTATGTATGGAATACAATATCAGACAAATGACCGCCTCTGTTAGCCTCACAAATGCGAGCACATTTTTCATTACATTCTCACACATTTCACGCCGCATTTCATTAATTTCATCACGAATATTTTGTTTGAGTTGCTCAAGCGTTTCTAGTTTGTTTGCATAAATATAGTTTGTTTGCATAAATATAAATATCAAATATCCTCACAATAAGAAGTCTGGAGCAGTCAAATCAGGCGACCGTGGAGACCAATCAACATCACCATTTCTTGATATAACTTGTTGTGGAAAGAGGTCTCGCAGTAATTCCATTGTAATCCTAACTGTATGCGATGTGGCACCGTCTTGTTGATACCACATGTTTATCAAGTCCAAAGCATGCAGTTGTGGCATTAAAAAGTTGTCAATCATGTCATGATATCACTCCCCAGTTTCAAAGAAGTAGGGTCCAATGATTCCTCCTGACCAAATTGCACACCAGACTGTCACCTTTAATGGATGCAAAGGTGACTGATGAATAATTTGAGGGTTTTCCATTGCCCAGAACCAACTATTCTGTTTATTCACATATCCATTCAAATGGAAATATGCCTCTTCACTCATTATGATTTTTTCATGAAAATCGGGGTTATCATGGGAGAGCTGTAACATCCTATTGGCATATGTACGGCGGCGTAAATGGTCTTGTGGAAGAAGCTCTTGTGTCAACTGAATCTCAAATGGAAACAAATGCAAATGCTTGTGCAAAATTGTGGCCAAAGTTGTTCTTTGAAAACTAAGCTCCTGAGCAGGGCGTCGAATTGAGGTTGATGGATTGTTTTGAACACTTTCCTGAGCAGCAGTAATGTTTTCAGTAGATCTTGTAGTACGTTATGATCCATGCTTAGCCCTATCAGCTACAGACCCTCTTTCTTCGGAATAATTCACTACACGATAAATAGCGCGTCTTGTTGGCACATTGTTTCTCCCAAAAATTTCACGTAACTTTCTCATTGTCACAATAATCTATATTTGAATTTCATCAAATGTTTTAACGATTAAAACACTTTGGTTTATCGAATATTTTTCCATAATAAATTTGTCACGTCTTTACTTCAGGACTGCCAAATATGAACTGTCAAGACTAAAGTTTACCAAAATGGTGGCAAAACAAAGTAGTGTACCTTCCCGACGGACACGCTGTATATAGTGACGGCATATTGCGTATTCAGTGGCTAATTCCACAAATCTCTGGTAATATAAAAAACGCTGTACTGCATCTGAGGAAAAAATGCTGTATTCTTGGTAATACTACAACCAATTGTAAAGCGTGCTGTTAGGAGCTATATAGAGAAGAGAAAAGAGAAAGGCCTTTTAAGAGGAAATTACGACTGTGGGAAGAGAGAAATAGTAAAAATAAACAAAGGAAAGGTTATGGTGTAGGTCTCTTTTTCGAACTTTGTTAGCACGAATTTGGAACTGGCAAATCTACAACTGGCATTCACACTGTGCCAAACTAGCATAGATTAGTGTTCATGAGAAATTTATTGGTTGAGAATGACCGACACGAAATTTTCATTAAATATAGACAAAAATCTTGCTGAACAATTTTACTTTAAACGGTACCTTCAACAAATAATTACGTGGAACGATTCAGTAAACAAAGTTTGTAGAAAATATCATTCAGACGCCAAACAAAATAGCGACGCTGCCTTGCCGGTATCATATTTAGAGTGTCCCAACAAGAATGCAAGATTTAAATTTTAAATAAAATACAGATATTTAAAAAAAAACCGTGAAACTTTATTATATCGTAAATTAGACAGAATGAGGTTATGTATTGAAAAACAACACATCGGGCAGATGGCCGCTGCGGCTTTGCTGGCACAAAACGCTGCGGTATTTCATTACCAATTTCCTCTTTTAAGACTCGAGCCGTCGTCGACTTATTCTCGTAAACCATCGACTCAAAAAACTCCAAAGAAAAAAGTCTAATGGTGTTAAATCGCACGATCTAGGAGGCCAATTCTGGTCTCCAAAACGCAAAATAACAAGACCGGGAAATGACTGATACAGCAATTGAATTGTTTCTCTGGCTGTATGACATGTGACGCCGTCTTGTTGAAACCACATGCCCTCCACATTCATTTCTTCAATTCTAGGCACGAAAAAACTGGTTATCATTTCACGATACCGGCGTCAAATTTAAATCTTGCGTTCTTGTTGTTCTTGCAGTGTTGCTAGAGCGCGCATCAAAGATGGAGACTAGTAAAGAAGAATAGACTTATTTTGCAGTCTTTCTTCGATAAAGACGAAAAATAAGTCGGGCAGCTGATACTATGGAATTTTGACTTTATTGATTCCATTCCGGTATAAAAGATGCACTACGCTTTGGCAGGCCAATTTTCAAAAATGTCAATGAAATAATGGAAATTGTCAAATCCGACCGTCATGCAAACAATGTTTCGGTCGCCCAGAAGCTAAATATTGCATAAAAACCAGTTGGAAACCTCTTGAATAAGACTGGATACTAAAAGAAGTTCGACACATGGATGGTGCACGAGTTAATGCAAATAAATCTCATGGACCGAATTCCCTTTTGCGAAATGCGACAAATTTGACCTCTTTCTGAATAGGCTGATGACCGAATTCCCTTTTGCGAAATGCGACAAATTTGACCTCTTTCTGAATAGGCTGATGACCGACAGCGTTGTCACAGAATCACCTACTATAGGGTGGCGCATAAGTAACGCTAAGATTTGATCAGTGAATACATTTTTTGTTTAAGTGTTTTTTTTCGTCTCTTTACAGAATTATCTAAATAATACTTGGGAAATTTATGATGGAAAGGCTTAGTACAGAACAAAGAACCAAAGTTGTTCAATTTTACTTTGAAAGCCAACATTCGATTATTCAGATCATACCGAAATTTCTTTCATGTTCGAAATGCTTCTATCGCTCCAACAATTTACCGATTGACTCAGCGTTTTGGGCAATAAAGGCCTGTCTGTGATCTTCCGCGTGCTGAAAGACTTCGTGTAGTTCGAAATGAAGTGACCATTGCTCGAGTGCAAGCAAGTATTGAGGAAAACCCCGAAACTTCCACCAGGCGACGTTCTCAACAGTTAGAGATGTCTAGGCGGTCTTTGCAAAGAATTTTATCTATGTTACAGCTTTTCTCATTTAAGATGCAATTGGTTCACGAGTTAAAACCAAATGATGCCCAAGAACGCATTCAATATAGTCGCCGTTAACGTTACTTTTGCGCCACCCTTAATAAGTTATCCCGCACCGGCTAAACGCTTAATTTGGACCTACTCGTATACTGTCAGCAATTGAACTCATTAGCGGCCAGCTTTGGTCAATAGGTAAGGAATTCTGTTCCATTAGGACAACGCCAAGCCTCACACATTGAGAGTGACTCGTCAAAAGCTCCGAGTGCCTAGTTAAGGGGGTCTTAGTAATCTTAGTCATTCAGCCTATAACTCGAACCTGTCATTCAGTGATTATCACCTGTTTCGGTCTATGACGAATGTTTTTGCTGGCGAAAAATTCACCTCAAGAGAAGTTTGTGGAAATTGACTGTTTTTTGTCAATTGGGACTAGGGTTTCTATGAGAGAGGCATAATGAGATTACCTTCCAAATGGCAACAAGTTGTCGAATAAAACGGTGAATATTTTAACCATGATAAATAAATAAGGCCTTCAATATCGTGCTTTTGCATAAATGATTTTTTTACTACATTACCTTCCCACAAGATAATACCGCAAGTTTTCGATGGAACCACGAACATGTGATAGTTTTTTGAATATTTTAAATAAATAAAGGGTGTCCTAACAAGAACGCAATATTTAAATGACTGATGCAGCAATTGAATTATTTCTCTGGCTGTATGACATGTGGCGCCATCTTGTTGAAACCACATGCCCTCCACATTCATTTCTTCAATTCTAGACACGAAAAAACTAGTTATCATTTCACGATACCGAACACTATTGACTGTTTGTGCTTGAGATGCCTCATTTTCATAGGAAAAGGTCCAATGATTCCTCCAGCCCAAAATCCACACCACACAGTGACACGTTGAGGATGCATTTGCTGCTCGTGAATCACTCGACGATTTTCCTCTCACCAAATGCGACAATTTTGCTTATTGACGAAGCCATCAAGATGGGAATGGGCCTCGTCACTGAAGATGATTTTATCGGCAAAATCAGCATTTTAATGTTGTCTCTCAAATACCCAATTAATGAACTCCCTTCGCTGTCCATGGTCAGCTGGCTTCAGTTCCTGAGTCAATTGAACTTTGTATGCATGAAGATGCAAGTCTTTCGTCAAAATTCGATGCATAGCAGATTTGGAGACATCAATTTGCTGAGCTCGGTGTCGAATTGAGGTGGATGGAATTTGAGCGACATCATCACGTACAGCTGCGACATTTTCGGTCGATCGACCTGGTCGAAGGCGCGTTGTTGTCTTTACATCACTAACAGACCCAGTTTTGGCAAATTTATCCATTAATCTTCGTTATAGTTGACTCTTTTGGAGTCACTCTTTGGAGTGACCCCAAATTGATCGCAATTTGCAAAACTGTAACCGCAAAATTTCCACCATTTTGGTAAAACAATTTCACAATGAGGAGAATGCGTTGTTCATTCGTGTAGCGTTCCATTTTTACTAACCTCGTACCTTCTACTAGCAAACAATAACAATTGTTCAAATGTCAAACAATGACACTTCGAATGGTGCCAAATTTAAATCTTTCGTTCTTGTTGGGACACCCTTTATATTGAACCGCGGTTCTAATTACTCTTTGGTTAGTGACATGTCTTACATATTTAATTGTATCAACAAGCAATACGATTGGCAATTGCATTTCGACTCAATTAGCATTATCATAAGGTCTGCAGCATATGAAGAGCTTTAGACAGCGATTGCGATTAAACCACGACCACTTGAGTAGTATAAAAGCCAAAAGTACCAACTTCACTTATCTGGATTTAATATAAGTGCAGGCTTCTTGTTATTTTCACGTGTGTGTGTGTGTGTGTGTGTTAATAATACAGAACAATATCTGATTTGTCAAGTGCTAACGTTCAATGATTCGTTCGCGTTTAAATGCCAATATGATTGGAATGAATATGTTCTCAACATTTATGTTCAACTGTCTCGCATTCCTACTTATCTATATAATATAATTATGTCGATGTCACGTATTTATTTTATTCATCCGTAAATGGATATTGTTATGTTAAATATCTACGAGTACAACAACGAAGAAAGAAAACACAAAAACATTTTTAAAGTTTAATAACCTACATGTTGAGCTACTGTGAAGATTCGCGTTCGTTGGTTTTTATTAATAAAATTCGCATAATAGTTGAGCGAACTGATAAAGTCTACCTTCAATACCCATATTTTATACATCTATTGTCTTTTTTTGTAAATAATTTTATTAATATTATTATCGACTAATTAACACAAGTTGATACCACCACATATAAGGGTTCATTGAATAGAGTAAATAACCTAACTATATCCTATTCTAAAGAACTTGACATAGTTGTGACGAACACAAACTGTGATCATCTAAACAAAGTAGAAATAAATTCAGCTGAAGGTTCTTAATTGTCGGTCGTAGGCATTCAGAATATTACGTTAGAGTTTATCCTCTTCTAATATACCGTTTACTGCAGGTTTTTAAATTGGGGCAACATAGCCGTGAAAATACATCTTTAAATCTTGTAATTGTTATGAGTTATGATCTGGTTTTAAAAGTTTTTTACATAGTCTTTTAAGAAAGGCGAATAAAAAGCGTCGATAGCATCGTGTATGAGAGCAAATGGGGTCCTTCTAATGTGATTCCTCTAAATGTTATTCACATGAGAATACAAAGTAGATGCAGTAATAAGAAACGGAATCTCATCTTACTATTCCATGGTAATAATATCGTTCACATTGGTAATAGCTCAAGTGCATATACAGGGTGGGCCATATGAGTGTTGGCGATTTAATTCTTCAATTTCTCGGTAACGCGCGGCGCGGGGTGGCGGGGGGATATGTTGTTCGCTGCGCCGCTTCCTGGAAATTTAGTCGCCATGGAGCTGTACACGGTACTGCAGCGTGCATTTTGTGTCCGAGCGTATTACAAAAAAAATAAATCAGTGATTACTGCACGACGTTTGTATCGGCATGAACACGGTTTGCACGATTTAAGTGAAATTCCAAGCGCCAATGTGATACGAAAATGGATCAGAATGTTCGAAACAACCGGCTCAACAGTACCAATTACGTTTCGTGGTCGCCCAGTTTCTGCAAGATCAGCCGACATTGTGGAGCGTGTTCGTGTTTCAGTTCAGCGAAATCCGCAACAGTCAACACGTAAGAGAAGTCAGTCTTTGGATGTCAAAAGAACAACTTTACGACGAATTTTGAAACGTGATTTGCATTTGAAGGCTTATAAGATTCAGATAGTCCAAGAATTAAAACCCGATGATGCCAATAACCGACTTAACTTTGTCAATTTGATGCTAGAGCGGTTCAACAATTTCAACAACGTGATTTTTAGTGATGAGGCCAATTTTCACCTTAATGGCCATGTGAACAAGCAAAATTGTCGGTTCTGGTCCGAGACTAATCCCCGACGCTTGCATGAACGTCCACTTCACAGCCCTAAGCTTGTCGTGTGGGCTGGGATAACGTCAACCGGTATTATTGGACCATACTTTTTTGAGGACGAAAGAGGGCATGCGATGACGGTTAGAGCGAACAATTATTGCAACATGCTAGCAGACTTTTTGGTGCCAGCTTTGCAAGAACTTCAAGGCAATACCTCGAGGATGTGGTTTCAACAGGATGGAGCCACATGTCATACGGCTAGGGTATCCATAGAGCTGCTGAAAAATGTTTTTCCTGGAAAACTCATTTCGAAAAGGGGGGATATTGAATGGCCCCCACGTAGCCCCGATCTCTCTCCATGCGATTATTTTCTATGGGGCTACCTCAAATCGGTAGTCTACAAGAATAATCCGACCAATTTAGAGCAGTTGAAGAGGAACATTATTCAGGAAAGTAACAAAATACCGAGAACAACTTTTCAACGAGTTTTCCAAAATTTGCGACTTCGGTTCCAAGAGTGTCAAGCAGCCGAGGGAAGCCATTTGGACAAAATTATTTTTAAGTCTTAAAAATTTCCATGCTTCTACTTTTTAAAAATACAAATATATTTTTTTTATGTTTCGTAGTTTTTTTTTTAATTGAATATTTAAACCGCCAACACCCTTATGGCCCACCCTGTATTTTCCAATAGAAATCTAGAAATTTCCAATTGAAAATGAGAAAACATTAATCAAAAAATGACAATTTGCATTTAATATTAAGCAAAGATCAATCAAAACTGAAAATTTCCGGTTCATGATTAGAATAGATAAAGGGTGTCCCAACAAGAACGCAAGATTTAAATTTTAAATAAAACACAGATCGGTAGCCGACTTATCATTGAGTTTTACATAGCCCTAAAGATATTTATCAGTGTCAAGCGTGAAATTAACTGTTGGCCGAATTTTTTTACAATAATACCCTGTTGAAATCAAATATCTTCGAGACCACAAGAGAAGCTATGTATTTTAGAAGACTTTAATCTATCTTCAAATATGATACTCACGATCCTTCACAATTTTGCTTGGAATCTGAATAGTATCTTTTTCAAATTACGAAATGAAATCCCCATTACCAGTTAAAAAAAAAAACAAGAACTATGTGGGCCTACAGTGGGCCTACAGCTCGCATAATATTTTTTAAATATAGAATTGTTAACCCCGACTATTGCGTAGAACATATTGAAGAAGTTTGTATGTGTGCACATGGAGCTACGGAAATGCACCAAAATCAGATGACTTTCTGCCACGGTATTCGACGAACATGAAAATAAGGAAATTAACGATTATTTCATAGCATTAGTAACCCGCAATGACGAGTGCTTTCTAAAATAAAAGAGCGCCAATCATCGTTAATGTGACCGACTGTTGGGCGATGATTAGTATACGCGGCTATCGTACCCATGACTGCGGTTTCAATTCCGCATACAGCCACCTATCATCATTTGAGCGACACTCACCTCGATGCGTCTGACGAACGCTGAGTGTAGTCGAGTAATCGATAAATCTGATAAATACTTTTCAAACTATGACATTCGGAATCGTCATTAAACTGTACAAGTATATCCAGTTTGAGTGATTCTAAAAATGGAGAACGTGCAAATTCACTGAGTGTGAGAAGCTCCTTCATATCTCATTCATAGGATGCAAGGGAATTTTTTTAATTATCATTAATTTGTTACACAGTGATATTAAATTAATTATAAGGTTCTAATTCAATATCCAAACTAGCATCACGATCGCACTAAAGAACAATTTATTTAGCCGAACCAGTGGTTTATAGGTAGGTAGAACCACTGAACCAAACCAATTCTAGTACTAAAGGGTGGCGCATAAGTAACGTTAACATCGACTATATTGAATGCGTTCTTGTGCATCATTTGGTTTTAACTCTTATATGGGAAAAGCTGTAAAATAGTATGTAAAATTCTTTGCAAAGATCGCCTAGACATTTCTAACTGCTGAGAACGTCACCTGGTGGAAATTTCGGGGTTTTCCTCAATACTTGCTTGCGTTCAAGCAATGGTCACTTCATTTCGAACTGCATGAGGTCTTCCAGCACGCGGAAGATCACAGACAGGCCCTTATTGCCCAAAACGATGAGAAAATAATAAATTTTTGGAGCGCTAGGAGCATTTCGAACATAAAAGAAATTTCGATATGATCTGAATAATCGAATGCTGACTTTCAAAGTAAAATTGAACAACTTTGGTTCTTTGTTCTGTGCTGAGCCTGTTCATCATAAATTTCTCAAGTATTATTTAGTTAATTCTGTAAAGAGACGAAAAAAAGACTTAAACAAAAAAAGTATTTACTGATCAAATCTTAACGTTACTCATGCGCCACCCTATATTAATGTAAAGTGAAATATACATTTCAATGCCCTTTACCACTAACACAAATCATATTTTCAAAGGTTCAAAACTATTAGTAGTAAAGTTTTGAAAATTGTTAAAAATATTAACAAATGTCTGAACTTATGCCGCTGGTAATGCTTTTACTCTATCATTGTTTTCATTCTGACGCATCACCTGAAATCTCAATAAAACTCTGTCACTCTGGTGATCTCTCAGGATCTTCACCTAATTCTTCTTTTGTTATATTTCTTCACAATTACTTAGCTCTTTGCTCCATTAACCCCTAGAGAAACCACATCAAATGTATTGTATAAATACAGCAGAATTTGAACACGATAAGAAAGTAAATAATTACTTAACGGAATATATCACATCTCGAAAAGAATAACGACGGTTACGGGCATGTAAGCAACGAAGTGACATCAGGAGATATCGCAAATGCAAAATACATACATATATCTTTGGTAAACAAACCAGTGGCAAATGAATCGTCTACGTCGTCTATGGATGGAAATAGAAATTTAATTCATTGTGTGTCCAAATTCAAATATAAAAATGTCACAGGAAATATATTAGATTATTAAACCGACGTCATGTAGACACACATACACACATACAAGTATATATATGTTAGCGTCACCAACATCATTTAAAGAGAACGTCTTCGAGCAACTACATTAACCAGAGTTCCCATGAAAGAAGGTTCAAATGGTAAAAGGAAAGCAAGGAATCCAGGAATTTTATTTCAAAAACTCCATTACAATGACCGTTTCTTTCGGATTGAGCTCATTTTGGGCATGCCTCTCAATTTATTTTTGTAGTCTTTTTTTGCCTTTCTTTGGCAACGTCGTTAATGTAACGGGCACCATCAATAAGGAACGATATCGGAACATTGTTCAGTAGTTTTGGACCGGAATGCGAACCAATTCCAAAGCAAGCATACTCGAACAGAATCATCGTCTTACTTCTTACTTCGATAGCGACTAGAACAGACATTTTTTATCTGCTGCATGCTGCACGTTCGCAAGAATTCCAAACGGTCCGGTCTCTTGCGCTTCTCCAATACATCGAATCAACTTTTGGACAATGTTTCAAAAGCCTGACCCCTCCGGACGAATTGTGATGACCCTCATTTCCGTCACCTATCGACGAAATTGTCGAAAAGTTTTCGTGTTGAAGCGTTTTGTACCGCCGATGTCGCTTTGGTCATGATTCCGTTAACGATGATGGAACAAATTCCTCAAAAATCCTGCTGAATGGAGTAAGGGAGAGCTTCAAAGAGTTTTGCACACATTCTGTTTCTAGACTAAGTTAAGGGGACGGTCTCTTGCGCTTCTCCAATACATCGCATCAAGTTTTATGCAACGTTTCGAAAGCCTGACACTTGCGGTCGAATTGTGATGGCCCTTATTTCCGTCACCCATCGACTAAATTGTCGAAAAGTTTTCGTGCTGAAGCGTTCTGTACCGTTGATGTCGCAATGATCATGATTCCGTTAACGATCATGGAACAAATTCTTCAAAATTCCTCCTGAATGGATTAAGGGAGAGCTTCAAAGAGTTTTGCACACATTCTGTTTCTAGACTAAGTCAAGGGGACGTACTCCGTAACGATGATTTCGAATCTCAGCTTGAGAAGCTTTTGCTAGAATTGTTGATAATTTGATTGCTCGAAATGTTCGTCAGATACATCGATATGACCGCCGTTTAAAGAAAGTTTTGTTGATTGTATCCGGCGCTCGGCCACAGGATGGCCCACACAGTAATCGCGCTTACTGCCCATTATCCACGGCTAGTGATAATGGGTCCCAATATTTAGCAGAGTATTTTTGTCTTGAAGACTCTAATAACTGATTCATCTGCTCGTGTGACAACCAAGGATTATGTTAAGTAGAAGTAGAATTGATTTGTGACAACAAAGGATTGTGTTAAGCAGAAGTAGAATTAGTAGAAGTTGAAGTAACATTTGTGCAATATAAGCACAAGTACAAGTACAAGTACAAGTACAAGTACAAGTACAAGTACAAGTACAAGCACAAGTACAAGTACAAGTACAAGTACAAGTACAAGTACAAGTACAAG